>JACBAH010007209.1:0-23436 GCA_014282315.1 Neospermospora avenae | reverse complement strand
TTTTTTTCCTCTTGGAAAGTTCGATTTCGCAGAAGGAAGTGGAATTTATCACTTCGCATCGTGTCGAATCATCCTTAGCATATGGTTGAGGGGTGTTAACAAATAGAAACTCAGACTTGCTGGACTATTGCAAAGAAGGCCTCTACAAATGACGCCTGTGGTAAGCTGATTTTGTTTCGTTGCGGAATGTTCCTCTTGAGATTAGCGAGCAAAACTCCTCGCAAGCGGATGACTCTCACGTGCTGCCTAACACAGCTCGAAAGGAACGGGGCTTGAAACAGGTTGTCGATTCATGAACATCATTACTCGCATTTTCTTTCATAAAGTTACGCGAAGGATAACGCCAGCAAAGCCACCGCCGCCGACCATGCCCACCCAGATATCATCCCATCATTACAATCCCATCCTGTTTTCATACACCAGACATATCCACATCCTCATCGCTCAACAACTCATCCATCAATGAGTCTCTCGTCCCACTCCTCCTAGGCGTCGGATCCCCAATAACAGTTCCCTCGTCATCCTCCTCCTCCACTTTCTCCAACACCTCCTCTCCCTCCACGGTGCTCAGTACCGTGTTTTCATCAGCTCCCACTACACTAGGTGCAGCACTACTCTTGCGACTCGTCTGGCTGTTCACACTACCTCTCAAATTCAAAGTAAGATTCGCGTGTTCCTCGTCTTTCTCTTTGAGCGTGTTGACGATCTTGCCGAGCGACACGTGGATCTTGAAGAGTGAGTTACGGCCTGTTGCGTCGGCGATGAGCTTTTCATCGATGGCGAGTGAGATCTCGGCGTAGATCTCACGGAGGAGGGACGGGGTGGAGGTGGGTGAGATGTGTAGTTTTGCGAGCAGGGGTGCTAGTGCTTTCTTTTCTTCTCCTAGATTTCATGTTAATGACTTCCTAAAAAAGGGTATAGATAGCTGAACATACTGCTAATACCGGAACCTAAGCGCTCGAGAAGATCCCGAGCGAATTCAAGACGTACGTCACCATTAACAGACTTCTTAGCGCTCTCTTCAAGCGTCATTTGGTTTCCAGGCACATAGCACTTCCTTGGGTCGGTCCAATCGATCAAATGTGCTGCGATAGTGCTAAGAGAGACCATTTCAGTCTCGGCATCACCCTCATCGTCGAGAGTTTCCTGAACTTCGAATAGCTTGTGCAGGGCATCGAGAGCTACTTTTTGCATTCGAGATTGATTTTCTTTCCGGCTGAAGCTGTACACTGGAAGGAAATAGCTGAGTGTTTGGCGAACACCTTGATTGTGTGCAGTGCTAGGATCGAAATAGAGTACCACCAAAGTCTTGAGCAGGTCGTCGATGGCCGGAGAAGCATCTGAGATGACGCGTCCGAGCATGAGTTTTGCGACTGCAACAGTGGCTGCTGCTTGAACTTCTGGTGCCTTAGTTCCGTTCTTGAGGGCTTTCAAAAAGACTTTGAGAAGTGCCGGATTCGTGTCCAGAAGGTGTGCTCCATGTTGATTAAGGATATCAGTCAGGATCTGTAAAGCAGTGATTTGCAGTGCTGCATGCCCTTTGCTGAAGAAATGCATGAACAGAGTCAAGTTTTCCTCCGCAAGAGATTTGTCGAGAAGAGAGCAGAGTCCCAGGCACAGTAAACCACGCTCACGAACGGGCGCCTCGTGACTTCGAACCGCAGGAACAACTAAATTGTTCAACATGGCCACCAGATCAACATTCTGCTGGAGGTTGCCCTCCACATTCTCAAGCATGCATTGGACGATGTGCAGACACTTCATGTTAACCATGATCTCGCGAATAGCTTTGTCTTGGTCCTCTTCCTCAGTGCGTTGAGAGCCCTTGCCAGATTTGGTTGGAGTGCCCTCTCCACTGATCTCAGATCGTGCAGAGTGGAAACTTTCATCGGCATCTTCGGAAGCTGGCTCATCCATGATAGTATCGTGGACATCCGCAACGGCCTCCAGGACAACACTGACAAATTCTCGCTCGCCGGCAGCATCCCCGGCACAAATACCACGAAGAACTTCAACTGTAAGCTTGGTGACCTCTTCTGGAATATCTGGTATGGAAAGCGTCTGTCGTAGTAGGGCAAACATTTTTCGGCGTCCAACTTCATCCGAGTAATCCAGAGTTCGAGCGATGTGCAGAAGCTGCTCAACGATAAATTCTTGCTCAACGGTGTCTTCTTCGTCTTCGTCCTCGCTCGGTTCTTGCTCTACGACTCTCTTCAGCGCCTCGACTAGGACAGTGATATATCGTTGTAGATAGAAGGCAAGCTTAGTAACTTCCGGCATTTTCTCCTCAATCAACGCTTCAAACTTCCCGTTGCCTTCATTCCTGCAGAAATCGTTGAAACTTCTCGCCATGAAAACGGCTTCGGCACTTAGAGTATCCCAGAAATTGTCGTCAAATGTAACCTCATCTCTGTAGTCCGGACGACCGTCCCAGAAGCCCTTCATCGCTTCTAGTGCAACCCCATTCTCCACGCCAGAGTTTACAACATCGATACGCTCTAGTAGTTCCAGAAGACCGTCAAAGTTAGGCGGCTTAACTTCTCCAGCAGTCCCTTCAGCTGCCCCTCCTTCAATCTCCGCGGTACCTACACAATCCTCGATCCATCGTTCCCGGAATAGCTTTCCCGCTGCTTTGCGAACATTCTCATCTCTGTCCCTGAGACCCCATCTCAAAAGCTTCTCACGCATGGAAAGTGACAAATGTCGGAAGTCGCCAAGCGCAGGCAAAAGTCGCGAGTATAAGGCTCTCCGTGTGGCTGGATCCTGGTCTCTGGCTCTCTCTAGCAAAAACGGCAGGGTATTGGGAAGGATCGGGAGATTGACCAGAAGGGACCTCCTCACATCGGCACTAGGATCATTTTGAAGCACATCTAGTAAACGGTCAAGTAGCCCAGACCCAGACTCCTCATCGTCACTATCAACTGCTTCGCCTTCCACTTCGTTCCCTGCAAGGCGCCCTAATCCCAGTACTGCTTGGACACGAACCATGGCCTCTTTGTCGTGGATTCGCTTGAGGAGTCCATGTCGGAGTAGTTGGAATAGATCGTCGTCGATAGCCTCAAGCGAGTTGATAATGTGTGAGATCAATTGTGTAGATCTGAATCTCACGAATTTCTCCTTCGCGGTAAGAAGTGGGAGCACCGCATTCATGAGATGTGACGTGAGCCTCGTACTTGGTGTTTCCATCATAACGCCTGCATCATCGTCGCTCTCCGGAATAAGCTCATTGTCCTTCTCATTCGCATGTCGTAAAAACAGTCCGGTAAACCGGATAGCGCGCTCCCCAACACTCTCACTCTTCTTCACAGGCATTATTCGCAGAACGCATCGTGTAAATTCTTCTGTGAATTGATCTTCGTCGAAGTCCTCCGCTCCAGTCTTGTTCTTCTTACTGCTCGTGGGTTCATAACAACAAGCTTCTTGTATTTTGCGCAGATTGATCGCCAGTTTCCTGTGACCAGCGGTTGTTCGTTGCGCATCCTGGAAAATCGTTCCGACTTGTGTCCGCAGCTCGTTTTCGGGTGACTCTTCTGGATTTTCGATATTTTGGGCGGATATTCTGGAGGCTGTCGAGGCGCGCGAGTTCAATGTTTGGGCGGATGATTTATGGGAAATACCGGAGACCCTGGCTGATCGCACTGCTGAAACCCGGCTGGGCATCTTGCTTGATAGATGTGCTGGATTACTGACTTGGAGGCTCAGATCTCTCGTTTGCCGGGCGGTTTCGTTGTGGTGATACTCGTGCACTCAAGTCGCGGTCTAAATGTTCATCCCAGATGAGCGCGACGTCTACAAGTCAACATGCGGCCGCATCGGTTGGCCCGCCAATTATCGCCGATTGGATTTCTTGGCTTCTCAAAACCCAAACCTCTAAGAGAAAGTGTAGGTAGGGATCTTGACGTTTCGTTCCATACGAGAGTATGGAGATGCATCATGTATCTTGAGATATCCATGAAGTAGCCTTTGATGTTTTGAAGAAGCCCCTTTGTGTAGCGTAAGAGTTGTCGCCGAAAGCGAAGCTACGTGAAGTAAAAACAGTCGACACAATGATCGGAAATGTATAATAGTGCAATACTCTGTAAGCTTTTTTCGAGCTCGCAGCATCCAATATATCATCATGTCGATGCTAGGTAGATCATCTACGGCAAACGGGATCTTGCGGGCATGATCAATTGTCATAACCCGATTCCAATGTCACGAAATTCCACAGGACAGTACCTAAAAAGTAATATCTCGAAGTCACCTAAATACCTTGTTTGATTACTTCCCAGAGCGGTACACTGGCACCACTGAAAAAATGAAGTTCCTACAAGATAATGCAGGCGCTTAGCCGTAGACAATTAAGCTTACCTAGCTTGGAGGGAAACCCTCAAGTGGTTTGATGCCGCATCATTGCAGCTCCTAGATTGGAAAAGCCCTTGAAGAAGCTTGGCTCAAAAGAAGTGCGCTGTTATACAATCTCCTCTACAAACTACCAAAACTCCGAAGCAAAATATCTACTTTACAAAGCCCCGGGGCCTAACAGCTTGTCATGAATCTGCACGCCAACCTTAGGCTCGCCCTTCTTGCTCAGCTTACCTGAGAGCTCCTCTCTTGCCGAGGAAAGCTTAGGTTCAAGTGCCTCGCGTATCTCCTTCAACCCGGTCGATAGCTCAGATGAAGGACCCAACACGGTTTGCGCAAGCTTAATACCGTGTACCACCATCGAATTACTCGATAACCAGGCATTCAGATGGAAGTCGAATTTCTGACCGGAAGCATTCTCAACATCCAGACTTCGACGAGCTTCAAAGTCTCGCGGTGATGCCAGCAGTTCACGCGCGTGCTTTTCAACTTTCCCATCGGAATCCTTTCCATCTTGATGCTTGATAGCTCTGACAGCAGCAAGCTCGAGGAGAATTCCATTGACCTCGTGAATCTTGTCGACAGGCTGGCTGCCTAGCGGTGCTCGATGCTTTGGATCCTGCATCATATCCTTGACCATCTCTGCCCACAGCAGCGCTTTCTTCGTGTGCTCAGCATCCCAGTCGTTAACCATAGCCTTCTGCTGCATCCAAAAGTACACCTGTATGACAAGATGTTGTTCAGTAAGGGTGATTCCTGTCTCGTCCCCACGTCTCAGGCACTCGAGCAAAATGGCTTGTTGTCCAGCGTTGCATGCCTTGTACATAACATACTCGGCTAGGCTGCCGCTCCTTTTGTCCTTCTTCTTGATATTGAAGCCGGCGGTTTTCAGGCCTTGGAGTAGATTTGGCAGATTATTCCAGTCGTTTGTGTCCTTCATCCAAAACATTGCCTTTCGCAAACTCAGTGCTTTCCCTGGTATGTCTTGCGCTACATTGAGAGGCTTGAGTATGAATTCTTCACCTGCTATGGTAGCTTTCACATCTTCGACTTGAAGCTTCTGGCTGTGCTTGCGCTTGAAAATAAGATCCTGTTGCTCCTTAGAGAGATGGGCAGGAAGAAACACGCGTTCTCGGACTGCCTTCAGCAACTCCTGTAATTCTGTGGAGGAAACTTCAGTGAATCTGGGAATAGCCCCTGTTGCTGAATTAGAACATGTTTTACTTTGTGCTGAGTTGCCTGATCCTACCAAACTTTTGTCGGATCGAAGAGTTCGAGAAGCACCGCTGCGGAATGAAAAGCCCACTTCCAGCTAGACTAACGGCGCAATTGCTGCAGCGAGACGCCCTGATTAAAGTCCTGCTATTCATGTCCCGGATTGAAGCTTCGAATGAGCTTCTCGTGTGATGGGGGTGTATTGCTGATCGAAAGGGATTGAGGACTTTATTTTTCGATGAGGTTGTTCTCAGCCTCGCGCCTTGCCCCAGCAAATGGTTCAATGCTCTGTATGCCTTAGCCAATCAGACATCGGTAGGCAATTTCATACCCAGAACCACCCCAAGGCCATCAGTAACCTCACATTCACATCACAGCAAAGACCATGTCGACTTTAACGCCCACCCTGCGGCCATTGAGCTGCTGGAAATCAATACTGCGGCATTCGAGACAACAGAAGGCGGCGACAAGGTCATTGACAACATATCATACACCGGCCGCTCTTGTAAAAAAACCACCACCACCTCCAAGTCATGTTCCTAAACAAACGGGTACGAATCACTCTATTGTTCCAATTGCCTAATATGAATGCGATACTTACCGTTTCACAGGCCATAAGAAGATTAAAGTAGTCCGAGCACCAGTATCATTTGCCAGAGTCTGCAGAGAGCCCTTGAAAGCATTCACCGAAGACCAAATATCCATCCTCGATCCTACAGGCGCCCGCAGCAATCTATTTTCACGCGCCAACACCGAAGCTGCCAAAGTCGGCGATGTCCTCCTCGTACGATTGAAGACCGGGGACCCTTTCGCCGGCGTATGCATCAACATTCGCAGGCGCGGCGTCGATTCCGCCATCCTACTTCGAAATGAGCTGACGAGAGTCGGCGTCGAGATGTGGTATAAGATTTACAGTCCGAATGTGGAGGGTATTGAGGTTGTGCAGAGGAGAGAGAAGAGGGCGAGAAGAGCGAGATTGACGTACATGCGCAAGCCAAAGCATGATATGGGTAGTGTGCAAAATATTGTGCTGGCTTATCAACGAACGAGAGGTGCTCTTCGCGGTGCAGGATTGGATCAGCAGGCGAAGGGTGGTGTGAGGAAGAAATGCAAGGGAAGGAAGTAGGTACGGAAAGAGGAGACATCTGTACTATATATGTTGCATAGCTGGCGTACGGGAGACAGGATGAGAATTGTACATCACTTATACCATTTTGTCCATCGACATTTTTCTTTCCGCGCGCAAGTACTTCTTGTGATGGAATTAGTGCTTTGAAGCTGTTCACAACATGTAGCGACAATATGGGTGTCAAAGTGGTAAGCGGTTCGCCCACAAGCATTATCATCTCATGTGTACAGTATCGAACTGAACCAGCCAGAGCTATCGATCGATTATTTCGACAAGAAAGCTGCTGGGGTATGTTTCCCCAAACCGGGCAGCTTCACACACACGCAAATATTGTAAAGCGAAATTGATGACGGAAAATGGAGAAGGAAATCGCAGTATGACTTTCTGTACCAGAGGTCACTTCGAGACTCATTTTCAAATATAGAAGGTTTAGGGTACCACGCGGTGGTGGCAAAGGCTATCGATTGCGATTGAAGAAGATCCTACCGCTTGGCTTTATCATGGCAAGTAAACATCCTGACATCTTGATCTGGTATCATGAGACTCCAAGGACGTTGTTTTGTTGACAGTGGATCTTTCTATGATGCATCTTATCAGATTCGTTGAGTGTTCCAAAATTTACCTTTGAACAAGAAAGTCTCAGAGTTTCAAACTCATTTGAAGGCAGATTTACAATGGCAAATCTTACTTTGTCTGCAGTATGGCCCAGGATCTTCTTGTCCCTTCGCTTACCCTTATGATTCATTCCAGTTGAGGCACGATGTACGATTCGGTTGATCTAGAAGAAGAAGAAGTTAGTCGGACTTCCGTTTGTAACGCTACTACTATCATTTGTGGTTCGCGTTCAGAATAAGCTGGCAGACAATGCGCAATGCTCAAAATTCTGAAGACCTGGACCTCGGACTATATTACCTTCTAGAACTTGCTATAGTATGCGAGGCCAGAGAAATTTGTCTCCGGCGAAGCGGCCTCGCCCGGCAAGTCAATACTTACCTATTGAAGTCATTCGATAACAATTTACTATATGCTTCGTGGCTTCGATCTCTGGGTACAGGCTCAATCGCGAAGGAAAATTTAAAGTGTTCCATGAAATTCGCAGTAACAATTGATGACTTTAGTAAGGTAAATAAGTCCTTGTTTCGCAGGGCACGAATCCCCCAACCTCGGCGTATCAACTCAATCACTTGATATCAAATATTGTGACGATCGATGTTAGTGGATGAAAGAGCGAGTGGAAAGTACGAAAAGCATTTGTAAGATATGTCCAGTGGTATTCTATTCTCATTTCGGCTGAAGACTTTGCTGCCACCAGAGTATTCTTTGAACGACCGTCATCTCTTACCGAAAGAGGTCTATCCACGGCTAGGGAATATATATGAGTCCACCGCTCTTCACGCACGTATGCTCACTTGCAAAGCACATCACAGAGACATCGACTTTGGAAGCTATGCAGACCGCTCAGGAAACGCATATCAATGCTGCGCGTCTTGCACTTCACTGTGGCTCATTTTCTTCTCTTAGCCTTCTTCCTACCGGTCACTTCAGCGACTTGGTCCTGCAATTTGAGGGGACTGAATTTCCCGTACATTGCTCTGTTGTCTGCATGCGCTCGTAAGGCATTGCCAACAAAGTTGAGAGATGGAGCGTATGTATCCAGCCCTTCGCCAATCGCCAATAAAAGCACTTCTCGCTGGTTTTTGAGCATAATGGTCAGCCTCGCACATGCAACATAGATGAACAAGATGTCGATATCGTGAAGGCATTTGCAAAGTATTTGTATTTCGGTAAGTACAAAAATAACGATGAAATGATACAGAGAAGCCAAGAAACTAGAAGCATGGAAACCGCTCGCTCCACTCCAGCTTCGACGATCGACAGCGCTCCGAATAAGGATATATATGACTATCTCCAGCATGATACAAGTTTGGAAACCCGTTAAGTTGCATCTGCAAATTTTCAGACCACGAATACCGTTATGGTTAGACCCATACCAGCGTATAAACCTCATATTCAATGTCATAATGCAAGTAAAAAAGCTCTGCTCCAACCTTTCGACTTGGACATCTAGCTGACCGGCGCCTCATACATCTAGCTACATCATGGCTGATGCTTATCATGTCCCAGCTCCGAAAGACTATGCAGCAGACGAACTTAAGGCCACAAGCTCACGCTCGAAAGTCTTCAACACAGAAAGGTTTGCCGAGTCAATTGGCTACTTGTAGAAAAACACAACGCGCCCCAACGACCCTCGCATGAAGGAAGTCATGGGAAAGGCGTATTCTCGAATTCCCATCTCGTTAAGAACAACCATGAGATTGCTCAAATGTTTCCAGTTGAGAGTGAGCTGGTACCTTTCGTTATGGCTGCTGCAAAGAGAAAGCACGGTTTGGATGATGAGCCAATACAGTATGGCACGTTTCCAGGTAAAAGAGTAGGATTTGGGGGTGGGAGAAATCCTTAAGAGCGCCCTACTGGTTCATGTATACAGGAGGATAGATGCGGATGTCTCGTGGTTCCTTCCTTGGTTGGGGGCGAGGAGCTGGCGATGTGATTGCAGGGTCGTCGAACTTATTTGAGCCCTCTGGGTCAAACTGTGCAGAAAGAAAACAAAATAAGCGAGGTGGAAATCGAGTAAGACGAAGACTGTAGAATATGGTCAATTGATCTCGCACATACTATCACCGTGATAGTTTGTCATTTTCCAGACTTATATTGAATATATACACCTTGAGAATTAGCTGGGCAGGTTTAAAATTCGAGCTGATCATCATCGACTTTGTTGAACTAGCCTGCACAGTCGCGGATATTGCAATGCTTGTGCGTACAGCGACAGTAGTACTTCATGTGCATAAAGAAATTGCCTGTACAGGTCCCTATCCTCTGCGTAACCCCTTCAATCATCCAATCTTCAGATCGTACTCAAATTGTCACAGATGACACATAAGTCACATGATCCATGCTTACGGTAAATCGCCACTCCAATTTCTCTCTATATACCAATCCTTTTCGCTGCCCTCCTTGTAAACAATTGGAACTTTACCAATAGCGACAATATACATTCAAACATCATGGAGAGAAATCATGGAGACACACCGAGCTCAGTTCATGTTGCAGCTCCACATATGACGCGAGCAGCTCATGATATCTCCCCATTTGCTTCCACCTCGTCACGCGCCTTCACACTCTTCCCAAACCTCCCGCCCGAACTTCGAGCCCCAATCTGGAAGCACGCAATCCTGCGGCGAATCATAAAATGGACTCGTATCAACAGCGTCAACACCTTCAGCGCGCCCAAGAACTCGACCCCTCTCTTCGAAGTCTGCAAAGAGTCACGTGAAACAGCAATATTATATGGAGAATACATCGACATCTCGGACTCCTCAGCCAGCTTCACCTCCAACTCTAGCTTAGTCCAGTCTGTATTTTTCAGTCCCTTATTTGATGACCTTCTTTTCGAACCGGTCTGGACCGACCTAATCCCAGATATGGGTGCGAAAATCGTTCCTGACCCTCTAGACTCCTTGCCCGCCAAGATGCGCAAAGTACGCAGAATCATGGTCCATCCGCATTACACAGATGACCGGAAACGGCCTACAGCGCGTTTCGAGAAATTGCCCTTTCTAGAGCGAATTCTGGTAGCGGCAGACGAGAAATCTGTCGGATCTGTGAGTAAATTCATCCTCGGGACTGTTTATGACATAAAGCTATATTACGCTGCCGATGTCCGGAAGCGATTTCCAAGTGTTGAATGGAATTTAAAGATGCCGTACATCGCAGTGGGCTGTTTAGGGTGGACAGGAAAGGAGAGGAGGAAGATGATACATGGGAAGCAAGATACGAGGGAACTGGTGGCGGTTCTGGAGAATGAGGGGCAGATGAAAGTGCATTCGCTAGCGGTCAGGGACGAAGAGTGGAGGTTCATGGCGGAGTTGCAGCTCAGCAGACCGGATTTGAGGCTCAAGTTCAAGAGCGTTGAGGGGGAAACAGGTGGAAAGGTTGAGAAGAGGGTTAATGCGGAAAAAGAGAACGTGGCAGATACAGCAGATCCGCCGACTTATTCTCAGGGAGCCAGTAAGGCACGGGAAATGCCACCGCCTTATGCTGAGAATGAGGAAGAGGCTACCGACTCAGACTAATGGATTCTGTGTGGCCACTTTTCAGCTCGACAATCATGCGAGAAGTCGAGTTCCATGGGATTCAACGAAGGAGCTACAACTACACAACGTCCAAAATCGGGATTTCGACGATCGAAAGAGTTAATAATATTCTGTGCAGGATTAAGAATGGGTCTCAACTCTCGCTTGGCTTCATTGATCACAATAAAGAGGTTGCAGTCAGCACCGATGACACCGAGGATGATCAAATTCGTGTCGGCGAAGCGATAGCCTTAACGAAGTCATCAGTTGGTTCTATGACTGCGAGAGATACTATAGTACAAACTGTTCTGTAATTCGGGGTTCAAGTCGTGGAAAAATCACTCGATATCATCAAAGTGAAAATTCAAAGGCATTTTGATATTTGATGTATTACTTTATTCTTAAAGAGTTGCTTCGCCTGAGACGAGTTTGCCCAACCTAAATGCCAGATACTCAAGATTGAATACAGGCGAGCATGCTAGTTGAAACCTTTCTGAGTAGAAATTATCCTACGTAGGGAGAACAGCGAGCCAACAAGAAAACGTGATCACGGAAGATATAATCTACACATTTTGATGATTAAGCTCACCATGGTCATTACACAAGTTTACCAGGTAGATATTCATATGCTTTCGTTATGGGCATCTGCTGTATCAAGTGTAGATAACCAGTCAAATGATAAAGCAGCAGACCGAGGTCAGATCTGGGCCTTTAAAGGCCTTCTATCTATAATCTAATCACGATGCCGCCTTTACTGCCAAGCCTCATATGGATCTTGTAGAATAACCTCGGCGCCCTTCAACCCTATCATGAACACTGGCAAAACTGGGAATGGTCCGGGCGTGCTCGGGAACGAAGATGCATCGATGACACGGAGTCCGTTAACCCCTCTCACTCGGAATGAGCTGTCCAACACAGCCATCGGATCATCGTCCGCGCCTATTGCACACGTACTGGTAGCATGATGAGACCATGTTTGAGCTTTGATCGCTTCCTTAACATCACAATTCTCGCCTCCCTTACAAGGGAGAATCTCAGTCCAAGGCTTGAAAGGCGCAGCCATCAAATCGAATATCTTGCGACCCAACTCGATACCTTCGGCCAAAGCTTGGAGATCTTTGTCTGCACCAGGCTCCTCGAAGAACCTAAAATTGATATCTGGAACCTCGCGAGGATTGGCAGATACCAGATCGACCGTCCCAAGCCGACCATTGGGGTGAATCTTGACCATAGACCAATCCCAAGTCGAAGGCTTTGTGCCAGGAACCACATTCACAGTCTCGTCTGGCCAGTATCCTTGGAAAGCGAAACCAGGAAGACCGAAGAAAAAGATGTCCCGCTCATTGTATGCTGCAACGCTAGATTTGAACATCAGAGCGTCCAAGGGCCCGATGGCATATGGTCCGTTGCCTTGATACCACTCCTCAAGACATGGATCCCCAGCTGCCCCATACGTACAGATAGACGCCGTGCTCGTGAAGTTGATTGATGCCTCCGCAGCGACACCTATCTCGGTGTTGTCCTGCAGATTCTTGCCCACCCCGGGCAGATCAACGATGACAGGGATGTTGAATTTCTTCAACTCGTCCTTTGGTCCGATGCCACTGAGCTTGAGGATTTGCGGAGAATTGAAGGTACCACCTGCGATGATAACCTCGTGTCTTGCGTAGACCTGCTTCGTCACCCCTCTATCCGACGGGTTATAACGTGGATCAGCCTGGTACATACTGCGACCAGCAAGATATTCCACGCCAATTGCTCGAGGTATCCCATTCTTCTTGTCAGTTATATCGAACAGGACTTTCGTAACGAAAGACTCCAGTCCCACAGTTAGGTTGTAATTTGGCTTGCCGTGTGTATCTTTAGCTTGGGACACCTGAATAACAGCATCCCGAGCGGAGACTCGTCTTCCCAGCGGATTTCGATGAGATGGGAACCCACGGATACCAGTTTCCTGATCTCGATCAGCACTTGGATTATTTATGTCGGACTGTAGAAGCTCAAATATCTTATTTGGATCCTGCCCCATCACTTTGGCTGCAGCCTTCAGAACCTCCTGGGCTTCTGTTTGGTTTTGGAGAGATTCATCGTTATTCAAGCTGATGTCGAGGAAGCCATGGAAGCCGTGGCCAAGAGTCCCTTTGGGCACTGTATGGTCATTTTCCAATTGGATCCAGTATTTGCGCATGTTATCGTCACTTTTTTTGTCAGCTCAATTATAGATGCTATCGGTCCGCTTCTAGACACACCTCCAAGATTTGTCGCCGGTAATTTCAGCAATTTCATTCCAGTCCCGCTCAGCCGGTAGGATAGCACACTGTACATTATGAGTCGAACATCCACCCAAAGTACCTGCTCGAGGATAGTAAACCCCAAGACGCTTCGCATCTGTTGGTGGACTCGTGCCGACGTAAAATTCTCCTTTCGTCGTGTTGTGAACCAGATGCTCGTACTTCTTGTCGATCTCGTTGTCGGTATGGTACCTAACGAAGAAGTCCCATCTCAGAAGCGGGTCATTATTTGCCAGTCCACCCTATTGCGCCACCTGGATAAGAAGTCAAAGCAGTTCCGATGATCACTGTAGTTTTCCTCGTATAAGACACACCTGTACGTGTAGATTATCACCCTGATCATCACCGGCTTCAAGCAGAAGTACAGAAGCACCCTTTTTTGCCAATTCTGCGGCCAGCGGTCCACCAGCTGGGCCAGATCCTACAACAATATAACTGCAGTAGCGAATCAGTGTTTACCCGGGATGTAACATGTTATGAGATCTCACTCATAGGTTGTCTTTGCATCCAGATCTGCTCGCCCTGTAGCGAGGAGCGCCAGAAACGCGATACACGAGGAACTTTTCATCGTGTAAGTCTAGCAATGCCACGGAATTCCAGGTACAAGAGTGAAAATAAAGGAAGGCGAGCTGATTCTTCGAAGGAAATTTAGGTTTGTGCCTGATGTGCCTCATCGCCTGAGGGACCGGAGTATCCTTATACTAGCAATCATGCCCGTCCATACCTATTGGTTTATCTACATGCGTGTGCATACCATCCTGACATGTACCGCTTCAAAATACGAATTGAGCCGGCTTATGGTAGTACGAACAACCCTGAGCATTCACAGTTGCAGGGTCTTGGCAGGCACATTTGCCAAATGGATGCCCTGCCGAAGAAATAGACCTAGAGTGCGTCTGACGGAATGACAACATAGTAAGTACATTCTGACCGAAAGAAACTTGCTCGAGGGTTTATTCTTCCAGCAATGGGACATCGACAAATCATCAAAAATTGCCCGTACGGGAGCGATGGAGCCTATTGAGGTCTTCATATCCATACGATTAGATACTATAGCCAGTATAAACAGAGTTCCTGTCTTAAGAACAGCCCACTTGGTACTTCCACACGCGACGTCGTCTGAGCTCAACTGCCGGCTGACTAAGCAGCTAACTTAGAATCTGCCAAGCCTCCCCTGAATATAGCCCCCTCGCTTCGAACTGAATGGCTCCACAGCATGTCAACAAACGTGAATGACCAGGAGATCAAAGTTATTTCCATCAAAAGTACAAGATATGCACCTTCTAGTACGTCAATTTAAATCGTGAGTCAGAACGATCAAAACTTCTGACGACACCTCACTGTCACAAAAATCAAATCCTCGTGCTGGAAACGAGGTTTACCCCGCACTACTTACAATCTGCAACATCCCAGACCTTGCACGGGAACTAGCACTCTATTGGCACCGGATGGATATATCTTAATCATAACATGCCATTATCATTTGGCCACTATAACATGACGTTTGCCGAAGAAGTCAGATATGTCGTATTAATGCTGTGCGCGGGCCGAGGGTTGAGATTTCCTTGTGATTCTCTGTGCACAATTCATCCAAACAATCTTTTCAGTAAAACTGATGAAAAGTAACATCCCGTTACACTGTGACGAATGCCAGTGTTGTCATCACGCCAAAACTTTCGGTAGCAACGGCCTACAACTCCCTATCGATAGCCAAGGCATCCACTCCAGCGGCTGTTTCGTACAAAGATGAAAGCGCCGCAGGCAATTCTACATTTCCGCTTCTAAAAAATCAGTCTCAGCTACTCAGTCCATGGCAACAGTTCTGTCAGCCAAGATCGCGGATGGAAATGCTGTATCGAAGACTGCTGGTGGAGCCATGACTTCTACGCGATCGGCTCTCTCAAATGCGACTTGTGCTGGACCGAGATGTTCAGGCCTCACCTCAGCGGCCATGAAGAGTTCTGTGAGTGCGATTGGATATTCAGTATCACTCCTTGGGTGTTCGTGTTTGTACTTTTTGGTTTAGACGAACGTCGGTTTTGGATGGATGGTATTGTATAGTACTACGATGTCCCGGTTTGATTCTTGCCGGTGTAACGGAGGCTTTGGAAGACAGCAGACATAATGATAATATATAGAGAAAGAAAACATGCCTCAACGATGAGCAGGGACATAGTTCTAAACTTATTTGAATCTTCTTACCTTCCATTCACGAAAATAAGCGACGAAGACACACATTGGATGATATATCCGTGGCTAGAAAACCGAACTGTACTATTGCCGTAGCTCTCAGACCTATGAAAGTGCCGATTTTGAAGTGGATGGGCGAACGATGCTCTATCCGAAGTATAAATGACAGTAAAGCTTTACACGAATGTCGCACAAAGAACCAAAGAAGTTGGTCCAATACATGGCTAAAAGATATTCTTACCAGAAATTCCCCAAGGTCGCTGATTGGGATCTGAGGCGCCTCAAAGAAAGGCAGAGCAAGACATCAGGAATCTATAGACGGGCACAAAATTGAGAGGGTGAATTAAGGAAAGGAAGAACTTCTCATGCGTATAAAGCAAAATGCAGGCAATACTTACGATAATAACAAGTGTTTCATTGGATTTTTGTTCTCAAATGCTCTCGAGGGGTGAAATGTCCCGCTTCCTTACATCAACTAACTATGATCCGCAAGGTATCACAGGATCGTGACTAGTCAAAGTAATCCCCACAATTCCTGCAGTACCAGATCCCGTTGTAATCGTTGGCGGGCTGGCTTTGTACATCGGTAGTGTGACAGGACGGGCACGCCTTCAGTACAGGAGCCGGCGCCATTAAAGAGGCTTTGAGAATGTCGAAGCCAATCTCGCCATTTGCTTTACAAAGTGCAACAAATTCTCCACGATCGCACAACTCCTTTGCATGCCGTGCCGCGGTTTGGACAGCGACTTCCTTCAGGGCGCGGTCATCCTCTGATGTTTCCTTGTACAATAGCTCCAAGCTAGCCACAAACGAATCGCTGTTCCAAGCTGATAAAACAGCAGCGTCATACTTCTTCTTTGCGAGATCTTTGAGCCCCTGAACATCGAGCAGATCTCCGATAATGTACACCTTGGCGTTGATGAGAAGAGCTGCCGCATCTTCGTGCGTATGAGTTGAAAGAGCCACAAATGCAGAATTTGACTCAGGTTCTTCTGATTCTTCAGGGTCGTAGGCCATCGACCTGGATTTTGCCGACTTCCGTTTCATGGCAGAGCGCCATTGTGGTGTTTTGACGACTTCTGGTGCTTCATCTTTCGCCTGTACCATTTTTTCACCGCCGCCATCCTTGTAGTCGGAAGTATACAAGAACTGAAGCATGCACTGGACAATATCAGGCTCGTTGCCATCAAGATCAATTTCCCCCGTGGATGCCTCCTTAAGAAGTATGTCAGTAAATTTTGCAGATTCACGTCTAAGGCAAGATATACCTTGAACTTGCCATCGATGGCAGCCGCCAAAGGCCTCGACTGAAGACAGACTACAGCACGATGAACCTTGAATTCCTTGCCTTTGCACTTGATCAGGAGATCGGAGTACTTCCCAGTGGAGAACATCCTACAAAAGTTAGCAATTTGTAATAGCGAACCCGATGAAGACATACGAGGCTGTGATGGACGTCATTTTGAGGGTTTCTGTGATCTGTGCCCACGAATTGACAGAGGGAGACGCATAGATATATGGACGGTGGCTCAAAGGGAATTTTGAGCAGCAGAGTTACCATATTAGGGTCGTCTAGGGTGCTCCAAACGGCCATGCTCACGCGGTCTTTGACTCTTCTGTCAGATGCAATTGTCCAGTCATCCTCGAGAAGGCGCAGCTGAAGAGCTCAGCCAACCACCCTTTCAAGTTCAGGCGGTGTAGCCTTTGACCCGGTGCGCTCCACTGCTTTATCCTTTCTGTCAAATTCTGTTGACTTCAAAAGATTTCTTAGGCTACCTTCCGCATATGATGCACTTCTGTTTCTTCCTTGAACAGCCTCACTTGAAGATCCACCGACACTAGCCCAAGGCAGCCAAGAGCCAAGACTTCCAAGAATCGATGGTTGTCTCTCTGATTCATGTTTCAACGCGGTTGCCACAGACCCATGTCGAAATGTTCTCGGCAAGGTCTGGGACAGCTTGTTCGTCGATACGTGCTGATCCAAATCAACGGCAGTAACGTTCACGATGTCCGTTGCTGTGGAAGTCTGAGGCCGAGCAGGCTCACTAATCAAAGAAGTCGGAGAAAGTACCTGATAGTCTGCATTATGCTTGGGTCCTTGAGCATTATCGACGACCATTGATGCAAATGACGCCGACTTTGAACGAATATGATTTGAAGGTTGTTCAATGGCTGAGCCAGCTTTGATAGCTTCGACAGTCTCATTTTGCTTTGACGCTGCTTCGAGCTCCCTTTTGGCAACCCTTCCACGAACTTCCTCTGCCAAGACCGCCGCTGGTTTCTTCTTTGACTTATCCTCATCTGATGATCTCGAAGAAGACATGATCGTTTCAAGTGTACCGTATGCCGCAGACTTTGTACGTCGACCACCTCGAGCGCCTCTCCCAACTGGTCGATTTTGTTCATCGTCCGAACCGATCGCCTGAAGTGTAGGACCAACTACATTATGAGGGCTGAATCCAAGGCCAATGTTCTGAGCGATTGGTTCTCCGCGACCATGTGGCGGCATATGTACTTCATACTGATTGCTGAGGCTATATTTACTTCTGGCACATATTTCGGCAATTCTTTCAAGGTCTTCTGCCACTCCTTGTTTGATCTCTTCCATGATTCCCTTGAAGGTGAAGGCCTCAACGGGGGGCATCTTCAGTTCCTTCTTTCCTTTCGACATATCTGACCATCCATTCTCTTTCTTCGCGGCGACAAATTCTCGCTGCTTAGAAGGAAGTCTGGCAGCTCCGGAATAGGTCCGCACAATTACCGGTTGACTAAAGGTGCTGTTTCGAGCTCCAGTTGATTTGGCATATTGATGGCGGGAGGGTGTTGCACCGTTCAGTTGCCTCAAAGCAGAGATTCGATGAGCTACTGTTGCCTCGTCTAGGATGTGTTCACCACGGGCAGCTTCTCCAGATTCAACAACTAGACTCGTACCTGATGTATTCGCACTCCAAAGGCCAGGTGGCAGGAGATTGAGAGGTAGTGAGTGTCTGCGATTAGAGTCTGGGGTGGATTGAGGATTATTTGGCTTGTGCTGGCGGTGCATAGAGGGGTTATTCAATGCTGGCAACGCTCGGGGCGCTGGGCCCTTCCGCAGGGCATCGGTGGTCATATTGTGGATCTCAGAACTTATTCTGCAACATGATTCTGCAATATTGAAGCAATTGCTATGCGTGAGCAGTGGGGGAAGTGGTGCGTGGTCGTCTGGACGCCCTAATAAAAGTTTGGTCCTCGCGGTTTCTCATGCAATGCGAGGTGAGCTGTCAAAATACCTTGGCCTGAGGTTCGAGACTGGAGCTCCGCTTCCCCAGATTTATACGCGGAAGCTAGTCTGGAAGAAGAATGGTATGTGGCGCTCGGCTTTTCCCAGAGCTCGAGTCGACCCCTCCCCCTCCAAGCTATCTCTCAGACCATTTCTCAGTCTCACCCTCACCCCACATCAGCATAGTCAGGCTCGGGTCAGATCCTCGTACAACACCTGAATACAATCCTACAAAGCCTCGTTGGTATATGACTGACTTGCTCCGTCAATCTACCTTCATCATGACTTCCTCAACAGGTGGAGATAAGGAAAGCAGCTCAAATGACAAACGATCAACCACCAACAATCCTTTCATACAGTTCCGTCAATTCGCGGATACACAAATAAGCACCCTCCTTCAAGGCATGATTGGCCTTCCCTCGGCTCTCTCGAAAAGACCGCCCGACGACGGTCACTGGACAGGCTTCGACGATAGCCTACGGCGGCGGGATGAGCTTCAGAAGAGGCAGAGGGGCCTGAAAGGCTCTGAAGCTAGCAAGAGTCATCAATTGTCGGATGAAGAGGAGTCGTTCACCCAGACGGAGGAAGGGCTATATCTCACTAGTGAAGGATATGTGTCGCTAGCAAAGCTTACTGAGGAGAGAGGACCTCTGACAAGAGATCTACCATTGTACTCCGCTGTCACTGATTCTCTATTTTCCCATCTACGGACACCGGAATTTGATGATGCTGATTGGAGGGATATCAAAAGCCCACCTCTCTGGTTGGACAACTGGAAACCACCTATATGGTCAGGGGTACCACCCGAACTGCAAAGATGCAAACTCGCGCAGTCCGGACAAATCGATATGAAGTTGACCCAGGAGGTAATATACAAAGATCTTCTCAATGATCGTCGACTTCATTCGGAATCTTCTCTACTACCTTACTTACTATTTTCGCCATATTCGCCACTGAGGCTCAGCTCCGGCCGATCGGACGAAATGCCTTACAGCGAGGCTTTCGAAGACCTGATCGCCACGACCCAACCACAATGTCAGGAGTCTTACTGGAAACATGTTGCGTCCAGAATGATTAGGTTTCCCATGACTGACTATCGGTCTCATGTGCAGTGGATCGAAAAGCTTCACGCGCTTGGGTATCTACAGGAGGATGAGATGAGGGTTCTCCATGAGATTGATCGCTCTTCAAGTTCACTGCCCTTGATGGTGCTAAACGAGATACAGCAACTAGAAGATGCCTTCAAAAACATACGCCAGACACAAAGTCCCGAAATACCGTCACGACATTCATCAAACATCATCAAACCAGGAAAGGGCTCCGAGGGTCAGACGAAGGATGTCGCGGATCCAAAGACTGAGCAAGAAATGTACGACCAATTTTTGAATTGGATATCATCATCACAAATTATCAGAGACTCGGTTCAAGCTGTCGATGCCTTTATAGCATCACTCGAGAACGATGAGATGTCTGGGAGAACCAGAGAGGAAGAAGACGACACTGCTCGGCCACCATCAATTATGGAGGAAGTTCTGGCGCTTGCCAAAGGCTTCAGAGATCTGGCCGATCCTACAGACACTTCATCCAAGGCGACGCAGTCTGACCACCGATCAGAGGTGGCCAAGCCTGAATCTCTGGACCGAATTGTGTCGTCGAGCACAATAAATGAGCAGACTGTATGTGAAGATGGAAGAGTCTTGACAACAGTGACTGTCTGGAAAAGATTTGGTAGTGGACGAGAGACCACGTCAACCACAGTGCATTGCGAGAATCCGGCAGTGACGGCAAACACGCAAACGCCTGAGCAACAGGACAGCGATTTTCGGGTGTCAGAAAAAAACCCGGACAAGAGCGAAAGGGAGAAGAAGAATGGAGGCTCGGGGTGGTTTTGGAATTAGCGATGTAGTATACCTTACCTATGAGAGCTTTTTGGGGAATAAGAGTAGTGATGAAATATCAGGAAGAAGTATTGGGGAAGGATTGGCGGCAGTTGTTCATTGGAAGAAGGACCTCTCCTCACTTCAGCCATATTAGTCAGCAAGCAATATGTAAACATGTACATGATGACCTATAGCAGAGGCGGATCCAAATCTTGACATGTGAAACGACATTGTTTTGTGAAGATGACGTCATCAGAAAAGTGTCCGACTTATCATTTGATGTCACTGAGGTACTTGGAGACTATTCAAAAGTGGAAATTTCAAGTCATACATATTCGATGACCTCAGCAGGTGATGGTTCCTAGGGAAGTACTTGCTTGGCCGGAGACACATTTGACCGACCTCGACCTGAGGCATAGCTTCGTAGCCTCGTGATCTAATGTTTGTAGTGCGTAAGCAGTAAGGATTTGTCACAAACTCCGGATCCCTCAGGTGATCAGTTCACCAAGCTTGCTTGCATCATTCTTCTTACTGATTCTTCCAAGCCATAATCACGTTTGATACAAGCCAAACCCAAGACTTTCAAAGCAATTTGAAGGCATAAAACAAAAAACGAATAGCTTATAATGCGTAGCTGCCCCTCAATTAATTTATGTATTCGCATCCCAAGGCTCTTTTGGATTACTGTATATAACACAAACTTCCTGAAAAGTTGTAAATAGACCCACTTGTGACCATTTGCACTTCTTCCCTACTTGGCGCAACCAAGCGTCAACAGCATTATTATTATTATTATTATGATGCGATCGTGGTAGCATAAAACTACTGGTGCTAGACCACCCGAATCTCGCTTAATTTGCAAGGCCAAAACAAAGGGCGAAAAATACATTTATTGCTGCCCCAGGCTTGCCTGATGTTCACCGCCTTGGACGATTGATGATTAGATGAATGTCAAGACGCGCTAGCTAAATTGGTAGCACCGTTCCTTCTCTCTCGACATACCTAACCCCGCTGTCTTTCGAAAACAACCCCGCGTCTTGCTTTTACCCAACAAGCGCTCGAGTTTACTTCAGGTATGAAAAGCTCCCAATTCCTGCGCGCATAAGCTATTATAACAAAGACCGACTCATATATCCCTTTAGGTCGACCCAAGATGGCCTTTTTGGTCTCACTTGCGCAGATTGCCAGCAATGTTGACTTGGAGCCTGCCAAGCGCGGCCCCTCCCTCACAGGCGCAGATCACACCAAACTTCCTCGACCACATCAATTGGTCAAAGACGAGAATGAAAAGAAAGTTCCCGACACTGAAGAGGTTATATGTAAGAGAGAGTTTAGGAAGTTCTCTAAGCTTCCCCTCGAATTAAGAAGGATAATTTGGTAAGTGCTCTGCATATTTTCCTTTTAAAGAGGCAAAGGAGGAAGCAATTTCTGGTATTATCCTCCAGTGAGTATTCAGAACGTGCATTACTAATACAAACCTCTGATCTAGGAAGCTCGCAATGCCTCGTGCTCAGCGTATCAACAGAATCGAACAATATGTGACCAACAACAAATGGCCGGGCGAAGCGTATGACTGGTCTGTTACCTGTCCAGCACACCCTGCCTTGAGTATTCTCCTCTCATGTACAGAGGCCAAAGATCTCCTCTACCAAGTACTTTTCGACATCGACCCAACAGCCCAAGTCCCTGACTATTCGGGTGTTCTCTCAGCCGTAAAGAGTACCAAGCATAGCTTTACTTCCTTGGCCAAGCAAGTGGACTACGATAAAGACATCTTCTTCTCACAGCTGGGAAGAACCTGGACTCGGAATCAAGACCCTGGTAAAATTCGGGGTCTTAGTTCTCCTATCAAAATTCTCATGATGTCCGTCAAAGGTCTCGAGGACTTGCTTGACACCTTGGGACGTGTCGACTACGACAACAGACAATATTGGCAACGTCATCCATCCCTCGAACAAATCATTGTGTTTACGGATAATTCCAGCGTTCTTAGACCACAAGGCTGCAGCATAAAAGATATTGTCCGACGCCATGAATACATCTTCTCCATGTGTCCAGCACTACTCGAGCCGCTAGAGGATAAAGACATGGATAGGGAGTATTCTGCCGTATTCCACGCATATATGGCGAACCTACAGTTTGAGCATTTGGCACACGTCAAAATCTACTCTGTCAGTGTTTGGGATTCCCGTTTGAGTGCTGCTTCTGTATAGTGTGCGAAAATTTGATAAGGAGGAGGCATGAGAGACTCGGCGATCTGGTGTAATTATAGGTTACTTTATAGATAACACCCAAGTATATTGAGATCTTATAGTTACCTAGGATACGAGGGTACTTCTCTACTAGTAGTAAGAGCTATTATAGTAAACTACCTATAGGCTTATTAAACCTTCTCAAAGCACCTTATCCTCAGATCTGACTAGTTTCTGGCCTATACTTCGAGGCAGGCTAGGGCATCTAACTATTCATAGCCTTAAATTCAAGGATCCGCCCCACTATCTCAAGTAATTAGAGGGGGGGAGAGTACAGTAATATTAGGCCACAGCTAAATCGCAGTGCGGGAATAGCTAAATCGCAGTGCGCTAATAAGCGAGCTGAAAATACAGTGTGCACTTATCACCACCAAGATTTGTATATATACCTAAATATATACAATATATTGCAGGGCCACGATTATACTAATTCATCCAAATCTTCTTCAAACTCCGTATCCTAGGTATATACCTTAATTCCCCCTATTATATCCCTTTGAATCAAAGCTTCACTAGCTATAGTAGTATCTATAGTACTATCTGAATAATAGATTGATATCATATTATATATATACCCTCTCTCCCTCTATATACTAGGTTTATAGCTATCTATTTAGGTGCCTATTGTGACGACTGGAGGTTTCTTCCTTATTGGTGGAAAACACTAAGTGCTAAGCGAGATTACCCGAGTAGAGTTTGGGGCCCCTTTTCATGTATATACTTCCCTTTTCTCTCTACTT
>JACBAH010007208.1:0-23431 GCA_014282315.1 Neospermospora avenae | reverse complement strand
CTGCAGAAACACGGAAAATCACTTAACGCGTAACACGCAAGTGCCCGCGACGCACGAATCAGCACTCGCGCGTCAGAAAATGCAGCAGCCGCATTGGCCCAAGGTAAAACTTCCGGGAACGCTTGTTTTAATTATTTTATTTTTTTTTGAAAATAGAAACCAGATTCCTTGGCTTGGAAAGGAGTAGTAGGTAGGTGCACTTTGCTCCTTGCTCAATTTTGTTCCTTGCTCAATATCCGTACAGAGCTCCTCGTGGTGTGCTTATGATGGATCCATCTTTAATGTGTAATGTGGTAATGGAAGATGGGGGTTTGGTGATCTAGGAGGGAGGATTGGTTGGAGAGGCGCCTGTGGAGTTGGGAAAGTTGGGAGAGTACATGAATGAGGCTTTATTGAATGCTAAGAGTTGATACTTTATGAAATTGATAATTGATCGGTGGACATTTTCTACTGGTGCATAGCTGTGAGTTTATGCAGGAGAACATCGTAATTGATTGATCGATTCGATTGGTAGGCTCCCAGCAAGATTCAAGTCACAATCGGCGGTCCCTGACGCTTTGATTCCAGGAGGCTTTCGATGCTTTCGATCATCTTCAGCCTCATGCACCCCTATATCTCACTTACAGCGACAAATCTAACCCCTAGGTTTTGCATCTCATGTCACAATTTACTTTTACAATAATGCATATTTTACTGAAATGTTACAGAAGTCTTCTACTTGTCTTTTCTTTCCATGCGCGCTCAGACATGACGTCTTTAGAAAACTTACAGGCAGTTCTGACAGACAAGACAGCGGCATGGACCCCGACTTGCCCTAAAGCATGTTCCATTAACAAGTGCACATTTGATTCTTGCTTCATAATCCGAGACTTATTCGTCAGAGAAGAGTCTCGGCAGACAAAGAACAAAAACTATGCTTTCTGTTCCAGCCCCCCGGTTGTGGATGCAAATCGCGTGTTCATGAAGCATCTACAGCTTCATCGCGCTCTCGCGATATCCACCATTGCAGAACATGTACACGGTGTAGACGCGACTCTATCTACCTTTCCCTCAGAAATTTTCTTTGTCCGGAAGATTTGTCTTCGTCTCCATTTTCCTGCCGCGTCTTTCACATTTCGCGATGATAAAACTCCTCCTTGATACAGAGACCTCCCTATACTCCCATTGCGAGTGGTACGCTTCAACGCTTCGGTGCTTAGGTTCGTACTCTTGAAGTGGAGGGGAGCTTTGCCCACTGCGACGCGATGTACTCCACATCTGCACGCACTTAAACTTTGCTCTGCACTGCGTAGCTCCTCGCGGCGGCTTCAGGTCTTCAACTCCATACACCGGCGGTAGGTATAGGTGGGCACACGACTCGACAGTGTGTGCATATGATCTAAGGACTTTCGTACCAATAAGCCGGACTCAGGAGGAAGACTCTGTTTCTCGACCCCGCCATGAAGCCATCGTCGGGGGGACGAACCCCTCTATTGCATGCAAAGCACGACAGTACGAGCAAATACATCATGATCATCACCGCCCAACCTCTCACTCCACCGAGTCCACATTCCACAATACCAATATGCACGTAGGTACCGAGCCTACCGAAACCTTCCACGCCAATGAATAGAAGACCGATGGAAGTTTTCTGTACACGCAGCGGGGTATTCAATCCACAAAAGTACATAACATCGTCCCGGCCAACCGCAACGGTATCGGTCGTCGCCCACCAAGTGAAGATGTTTTTCCTCGCCTAGCCTCGCCCATACATTAAGTTTGCTCTGAGACCATTGTCGGTGGGTATCTGAAGCCATTTCTTCTGCGGTTGAATCAACAACTCCACAGCAACGGTACCGGTAGATATCGTAAGAGAGGAGTAATGACACACACCTACATTCCGCCCCTCGGAAGAAGCCATGGAATGGAGGCTTCGGAACTATCCCACCTCTCGTTTTCTTCGGCATCAATTTCATAGGGCAACCAGGTAACAGGGCCCTCCATCCGCATGCTCTAGAACTTCACAGGTCCACTCGTCTCCAGACCTCACAGTTTATTTCTTGTACAAATGAGCCCGAAATGTATCGGAACCTAGGTAAGGTATCTAGGTAGCTAATGAGACCCAGAACTATTCAATCCCGCACATCCACCAGCCACAAGCACTAGTAAGGATCGCCTAGCGTCCCGCGCCGTCCATGTCTCGCGCCAAAAGATGAGGCTGAATCTCCCCCACCCCACAATTTCAGTCTGCAAGCTAGCTGGCCATTCGAGCCTTGGCGCGCTCCGAGAAGCCAATCATCACGTTGGGAATAGCTTCATTTTCCTCTCAAAGCGTGAGCTTGGCTGGAGAAAGAATTTTGCGCGTCTTGGCTCCATAATGCGGATTTCTGGTGTCGTGTCGAGGTCACCGTCATTGATAGATGGGGAAACGCAAGAAAAACACACTAATTGAAACACACCCTGATTTTGTCTTGAAGACAGATATCGCGGGTTGTTCTCTATCTACCTAGTTTCGGAATTCCGTCATGTGATTACGGCGTTTGAGCCATTTGGTGAGAAGTGATCGAGGCTGCAATACATTGAGTTTCTGCAGAGATCGATCGCAATTTGCAAGTCGGAACAGAACAGATCTGTCTACTGTGGTATCAACGGGGCTGTGCAACTTGACACTGCATTCTCATTCTCATTTTCGTCATCTCTTCTCGTTGCCTTTTCTTCTCTCTTCCCTCCCGATACGGGACGGGACGGTATGCCGCCGCCGCCGCTGCTACTTTCCCGAACGGCTCCGGCGCGGGTACTGCAGCTGCGATTACACGGCATCGACAAGCTCACCATGTATCGTTGATTCGTTGAGTACCTGCCTACTATCTCTGGTGCTCTCTGTTACATTGTGCCACGGCACACGGCTACTAAACTCGAGTTCTTCAGGTACAGCATTTGCGAAATGTTGGTAGGTATCTGCTGAAATCTCATCACATCGGATTTCTTGATCCATGGACAGCACTACACTGCAGAGCGTATGCTGCACCGCACCGCACTGCACCGCATTTATAATATGGTATAATTATATCACCGGATGGATTCGGCACCATACTTACCATCCGTGAGCATCGTACTTATCAAGTAAACCGGCAAAACCGAATCAGATCCCCTAATCAGCCTATCTCGGATAGTAGGCTTATAGCTATGGAACTAGCTAGCTCGTATATAGGATAATAGTTCAGAAGATCTGAGGTATTAGAGATGATCGGCCTTATTTGATACTATTTTGAAGGAAATTTTACCTAGTGAATTACCACGAAGACGAGACCTACTACACACCCTTTTCGCACCGCCAAGAAGTCCTGTGGCCCTCCTCGGATTCAAGATACCAGTCGGCATCGTAAACAGGGAAAGAATGATTACTAGAATTAATCTAATATCGATGCTGAAGATAGGCATTGCTTCACTCCTGACCTACTACGGTACGATAGGAGTATAAAGTAAGGTCTATTGCATCGGCACAATTGACCTTGTCTTGTATTAGAGCAAGATATAATCTTCAATCCTATCATGAACACAATAAGGTTTTGCATACAGAGAGGCATACGAATATCTTTTATCATACTTCGGCTATAAAGTGAAGAAAGTACAATTAGGTGCACGTGCTAAGTGCCTTTAAAGTCCTAGAACATCCCTCTTGAATAACGTTAGATATGAGCTATCTCTTTTATTAGCTAATAGTTGGTAGACATCCTCTATCTCCATCATCATCGACAGAATCGTCGGTTCGCGCTCCTCTCCTTTGGAGTTTCGGTGTAAGCAGGATATCCGAGTACCTTATTTAGGATGACCGACAATTCCTCATACAATACGTGGCCGTGCACGAGTTCAGTGATTTAGTACGAATCTGGATTTAGGGGGTAGATGCGTGCACGGCTATATTTTGTATTATCGGACATCCTAAATACTCGGACATCCTAAAAAGCCGACTCTCCGACTGGAGGTGAGAGGGGACCCGACGATCAGGTGGTGCCCCTGGCCGGACAAACCAGCAACGCATAGCAAGTATGAGACACATAACTCGTCTGTTGTTGATATTCAGGATGAGTAAAACTCTCCTCTGGTCTTTCAGTCCAATCCTCGTTGAACGAAGAGACTCAACCGTTCGATCAGGAACTCTTTAATTGTAGAGGGGAACTGTCTGAATCGCTTCACAGGGTGATCGTAGCGAGCTAGCTACATTCAGCAGGAGATAAGGTAGCTCCGGGTGGTACAGTAGTCGTAATCAACTTATTACACGTGGCAACTTATTGCACCGCAAAGAGTTGCGCAGATAGCCTAGCACGCCTAAATCTCAAGTCACTGGTTAATTTAGCGTGCAACAAGTTGCTACAGGGCACCTCGAAGAGATGGCACGTACTTCATCCTAAACATTGCGACCACAGAAGATACAGTAGTTGCTAAGCGTCCATATATGGGATTGTTCATCCTAGTTCCAAGTCCTGAATTTACTAATCATTGGCCTATAAGAGAGATAGCTCGTATTTAAGGTTATCAAGAGAGACGTTCCAGGACTTCAAAGGCACTTGGCATCTAATCATGTGAACTTCTTTACTTCGTAGCCGAAGTATAATAAAAAGATATTCGTACGCATCTCTGTATGCAAAACCTTATCTTGATTCTGTATAAGTACAGCCCGATCGCGCATCGGGTGCGTTAGCTGTATCGCGATAAAACACCAGTCACAATCACCAAAAGCGACTATCCTTTCGTAAACCCCAAAATGAAGACTTCTTCTCTTCTTCTATTCTCCCTCGTAGCGATCGGAAGGCTTGCCTTCGCTATGCCAGGGGACCGCGGGCATGGAGGAGGGAAAACGTGCGCTCCTTGCTCTCATCCCTGGTGTGCCGGTATTGTAAGGAGACATGACCTAGCGTACCAAGAAGAAATTTATCCTAACATGTGATCTTAGTGTGCATCAGCAAACCAAAAATTTGATGGCTCTTGCGATTGTAATGGGTAAGTTGAGAGAGCCACTGTTATACTATATGTCTGACACAAGTAGGGGTTGCCACTGCGTTTAGTGGGGTAAGCTGTGAGAGCCACAGTTATATCATATGTCTCTGACACGCAAGTAGGAATTGCATGACACGCGCGATCTTAGACGAGTCAACTTTCGATAGATCTGTAGTAACATCGTGATATTTTACTACTAGAGAATCAAATTGATATTGTCATACAATGTTTCTTTTAGGAACCATGGATCCCCAAAGCGGGCCTGCGAGCTTTTATTACAAGAGTCGTGCCGTAGACTTCCCCCAGTTGTCGGGACTGGGTCACATATGAACGATGCCACCACTGGAGGGACTCGGCACGATTAGAGCTGAAGGGGACTGCATCTCTCCTCCTGTGTATCTGAACTAGAACGAGTTTTTCCTTTTTGAATATTCAAGTTTGAGTGATGCGTCAATAAACCTCACGAGGGCCCTATGAAGCTGAATGGCGATTTTAATGGCTATGAGCACTAATTCAGGAATAAAGCTACATCTGAAATAGACTGGTGTCTTGATACTCAGGCCTTCCCCCCTAGCTGTAGCTCTACTATAACTAATAAGCTGATGAGTGGGACCGCTGGCAAATATATAGATAAACGCGAGCGAAGTGATGTCACATTGCATTTCCTTCCCGTAGTACAATAACCACTTCTTCAGGTTTGTACCTCAAATAGAATTCACTTAGCCCAACGACCACGCGCAATCAAATACGTGATTTGAAGCCGTAGTTGAGATTGGTTTGGTTGTCGGGGTTAGACCCCGCGTTCTGAGGATTTAGCCTGGAGACGGAAACCGATACGAACACTGCAAATGTGCAAATTAGAGGCTAGGAACAGGAAGCACGAGGGGTGTGAAAGGTTCTTGGATATCTGTGATATAGGAGACGAGGTATTAAAGTGAGGTGAGCTTGACGAGAACGGGGTATGGATCAGGTACGGAATGAATATTTAATGTTGCAAAGGTACCTGGGAATGGTTTCGATATACTCAGTATGATTTGTTGACTTTAATTCGAGATCTCTAAGAAACTTCGACAATGACATCAATTTGCGGAATATAGATACATCACATCTCACATCAAACAGAAATGTCTAGCTTCCGCATTGCCTACCTTCTACCTTCCCCGGAGCAAGGGATAACGTAGCGGCCTATTGCATCGGATCTCATAGATCTCCCGTCAACTCATTGTTTATTTATTTGTTTATCCACTGTCTGCCGTCTACTTATTGCTCTATTCGCGACGACCGTCCAATATTCCCACCTCGCCTTCACAACGGGCGTGCTGCATCCTGCATGACATGCATGGCTTGCGCTGACCTGACCTGGCCTCGGCGTCTGGTTCCTCGTCCACGACACGAAAAGTCGCGCCAACAACTCGGCTTTTTTTCTCCGGCTGAATTGAATGATCATGATTATCAATACACTGTGTCCGGGGAAGGATGTTTCCCAGCCTCGTGGGTTGGATATATGCATGTTCTTGGGGTTTATCACATCACATCATTACGGGCTTGTTTTGGCTTGCAGTGGCCGTCAATGGAAGTGAACAAGGTGCTAAGTACAGTGAGAAGTACCGCCAGCCAGGAAACGCCATCTTGATTTCATATATTGATCCTGTACACGATGATCCTGTACACTTCACCATTCACACTACTCTTCTTTCTCTACCTGTTTCAGATATCTTACGAACTACTGAAATTTCACAAAGGCGTAGATAAGCCGAGACAAGTACATGAAGTGATCGCACAGATCATCGACGCCGGTCGCGTTTAGCTTCGTCGGATCTACAAGGGCCAAACTCAATTCCTAGCTGTCAGAATCTCAAACCGCGTCTTAATTATACGATTGGCTCGCCGATCGGGAGCGGCTGAAAATCAGTACCTTATGCTAAGAAACTTGTTCGTTCTCTTGGTTGGATGGTGATTACATACTTGGTTCACGCCGGGTTGGAATCTTTTGGGGGTTCCCCGCGTTTCGTACTACTGCTGGCTGATTGGCATCAATGGGAGTTAAGAGGCCAACTAGAGGGTACGAACTATACAGAGCGAGACAGGATATCTAAACGGGCCAGTGAATGGGTCACTTTGTATGGATGAGATTCTGACAATTGATCGGAGATTTTCTCGTCGCCGCAATATTTGTTTTTCCAATTATGTTTTGGATTCCCTCCACCAATGCAAGCATCGTGATCTCACCGTACATCATCGAAAGTAAGCAATGAGACACACAGACACACACCATTTCGCAGGTCTCAACCCGAACATGCACCATCAATGGCGGTTGGACCTGTTCACCACATTAATCATCGCTCTTACAAGTACTGTACATGTATCAACAATTGGAAGATAACTAGGAATCTAGTTGCTCCATTAAGATCTCAAGTCTCGAAGAGGTCTTCGCGAATCCATGTCGCTTATTTCCCCCTCATCTCCAGAGTTGGAAGTGGATCTCCAATTCAGGAGACTGCATCCAAATCTGACATTGCAGGTTCGAAAGAAGAAGGTGCCGACCAACCTCCTTTCTTCTCCAAGCCAATGACTTACTCAATAATCAACATCTCCGCTGCAGAATATATGGCGCAGTCATAATACCGTCGACCAGTTCGCTACAATATAAAGGAGCAAATGATCAAGCTTCAAACCCCTACAACCTACAACCTGCAACCAAGATGGCATTTCCGGAGTATCATTTGCCACTAACGCGTCAATTACCAGGTAAACAACGCGCTGCGATCCGATGCTTGGTCAACACCTCCAAGAATGGAGCGATGGCGCGAGGTAAAGATTACAGTACAGGATATGAGTGGCTGTCGATACCCGATCGGAAAGTATTCCGTACATGTGCCCGTCTTGATATCTAGAGTGTGGCTAAATCTGACCTTGGCACGCCATATGTACGCCACAGCGTGCTAAATACTGAACAAAACAGGGGATTGGGATATGGGCTTGTTGATCTTTACCTGCTTCTTGGGTTGTTCCTTTTTTTGTTATGTATTTTGTGCTGCGTGTTATGTTTCTCGTCTGCTAAGTTCTTGACTTTCAGAAGTGGTTATATCGTTGGCGCCGTGCGACATTATTTTTATTCCTTCCGCTACAGTATTCTTTGCAGTATTGATATCCGATATACTGCACATCGTTCGTGCAAAATATCATCTACACTGCCACCTCTCATTAATCTAACAACCAAACAATCTACTCACCATTCCAATACGCCTCCTGCAAATAGGAGGAACAGGTCTCGGAGAATTGATGTGTTGTCAAGATTACATGTTCATCTCCAATCTCGCTTATTTACCCTCCCTCTCCTATCACCAACCTCCTTCATAGCTATATCTGCTCGGTGTATTACTTTGGCTTTGATTATCAATTTGTTGTTCTGAATTACGACGCCCGTTTCTGGACTCGTGTGCAGGGGAGCTGGGTGCTGGATCTGGTGGCTGGTAAGTACCAAGTAGGCGGTTGGAGGATGGAAAGCCGTGCAAGACCGGAGGTGAGACATTCGCGCTGGTGTAAGTGTTGGGGGCGAGGAATGAAGATCAGAGAATCGATGGTATGACGTGCTGGATTCGCGATGATGGATGTTGATGGCAATATGGATTCTATCGGTGATTAAAGCAACCTGATGGTGATGGAGGTTTCAAGATCAGGTACACAAGAATGTGAATATTCAAAATGATCTATTCTATGAGCTCCGTCTATGGCAGCCTCATGTGCCGTTTTTCGCCTTTGTAGCCATGACCGAGCGGCTCCAGTGCCCGACGAATGCCGTCAGTATCGCAGCCTTCAATGTACAGCTTCGAAGCTAGGAAGTTGATTCACGAATACTGAGCATGTAAAAATTATCTGTTCGTCTAAACTCTCAATCTGCTACGACGTTTCATTGACCGCACACTACCTTCTCAGAGTCTCAGTCGTCAAGAAGTCTTAATCTAGTACAGGCCATTCTGTAGTTCCCTCTCGCTTAACATTTTCATCCATATAAACATTGCCCAAGTCAACCTCTTCCGCATGTGCAATTAAAGAACTAAATCCCGCGAAGGCGAGGCTACAGATTTATCTGGAGGGTAGATTGAACTCTAAACTGTATTTGTTATCCCGTAAAGTCGATCGCTATCACTTTCCTTAGCTCTCACCCCGATTCCCAACATCATGTATGAATTCGATTTCAATTTTATTACCAAGTCAAGTCGCAACAGGTAGCGAATCAGACGGACAGAAGCTTGAATTTTTTGTGGGTGAAGCTGAAGCTGATGAATAGAAGAACAAGTATGTCCCTGGCTTGGGTCGATCGGGAATGATTAATTGCATCGCTGGCTATTGAAGTGGTATGCCTCAGCTCCATCTGATACTCGTACGAGTTCACCTCTTCTTAGTATAAAAAACCGGGCTCGCTGGGGGTTTCTCCACTTGTATTGTGGTTGTAGGAAGTAAATCAGGGTTCATCATGATACATACTTCGGTCAATTTCAAAGTGTGCAGACAGAATAATCACGTCACTCACAATGACCAGACAATAGATTTCGCTCTCCTCATGGTGTTTTAAGGATGAATGAAAGCTCGTCGGGATTGTCTGTTGCGTAATATTCCTTCCCTTGCTTATTTCAGATCGTGCGATACACAGCTCGCACGCAGTGAGTGTATCAAGCCGATTCCCTGTCGGTAGAGCTACAGTCCTCATGATTTTGACAACAAGAAGTCTGGTGACAGTCATAAAGCTGTAATGGAGATCAAGCTTGACAATGAGACTAAGAAGTTGATGGAACAAGAACGCAAAAATGACCTGATGGAGCTGGTGGGGAAATGGCGGTCAGAAGCGAGAGGTATAAGCTTGAGGAAGCACAGCCTCCACCTAAAGACCCTCTGGAGCATCTCGTACAAAGCTTTCATGACTCCATGCTATGATGTTACATTTGAACTTGCGGTATTTATATTAAGTACGGGGTAGCTAGTCCATGGTCTCGAAATGCACGTCAACCATCGGGGAGAGGTGCATTGCATGCTCTTTACGGGCGTGATTCCCTCTCTCTTTGAGTCGTTTGACAGTCTATGATTTAAATTCTATTAGTACCACCAAGGAGTTCTCCTGTAGATAGTTGAGACTTTGGTGATGATTTTAGGAAGATATTCGGCGAGATCAATATAAGCATCTTATAATAGGCTAGTCGAGAAATGGCTCGACAACGAGACGTTCTAAGTGAATTTCGTGCCGAAGTGATGTTTTGTCTGAGGATTTCGCCCCTATATAATCTTCAGTAAACAATGCAATATAGAAAACCCCACATAGGACCATGTCGCTATCATGCTCATTGTTAGGGGAGCAGAGCGTCAGCTGTATAACCTTCTTAGTTCAGAAACTTATGTGTACGCTAATGAGAAGTTCAGTGGCGAGCCTCAAGGCACATCGCTCGCTGGAGATGAAATAAGCTCAGGGTACATTGCTTCTTGTGAAGTGAGGGCATGTCAGGCTTGATTCGGGGCAACGAATAGAAGGTGACAGCAGTAAGTGATTTGACAATTTGAAAACGCATAAACTTGGCCAGAACAAGTATCGAGGTACTAACAAAAAATTTACTGTAGTCGTCGAACACAGCATGGATTGTTGAGGTGACGCCGACCACGAGGATTCTGCTTGATGGAGTTTGTTCACCTCCTTCGGCGGCAAGTTTATTCTTCGAAAAGTGAAAGAAAGCATGGAACTCGGAACAAGAGTTCTGATTCTAGAAATGGGTAGTGTATTTATCCGAGCACTAACTCAACTCGAGCTTCTCACCTTAGCATCACCGCGCTTGTGGACTGTCACATAATTATCCTTACTCTCTATGACCAAAAGAAAGCCTCGTCCTTGATATCTAATCTAGTGTTTTGTCAATCTGCAGCCTCGAAACGCCGAGACTTGCGTCCCATACCAACGTGGCAAATAATCGTTACCACAAGGAGGCTAAATTCCAGAAAATTTCAATGAATATCCAGTAGAGGCTTTGCTTTATGGATCGTACTTATCAGGCTCTGCTTCACTGCGGCTCTCCATTTCGATGTAGATCTCTCGACCTCATCAGCAATTAAAGCTTTGAGACAACATCAATGAGTGAAAGAAATGTGTCTAATGGTTGAGATTCTACGTGCGGAAGCTGCTTCTCATAAACCTTGGTATTACAGTCCCAGAATCTTGAAATTGAATGTTAGCTATGTATCTGGCAACAAAAATTGATCGTCGAGGTACATTAATAATCGAATGAGACCGAGGATGAAGGCGAGTTTGAAACCGAAGTTCTGACGGGTGACGAAAGTAAGCAACAGGAATGTACACACTTCGTATCGGGTAACGACGAGAAAGTGTGGAGTTTCTCTGTGTTGCATTGTCTGTAGAAGAAGGTTAAGGCTGGAAATTCACAGGCTGATTTGAATCATGATCAAATCGCAGCAGATATTTTGATTGGGACCGCAACATTTACAAATCAACACATCACAGAATCACTGACCACCACCACCGCTTCCACTTCCACTCCCCATATCTGGGCCTGGTAACATGCCCCTATTACGCATTTCATCAAATAGCCCTTCCATCGCACCACTATGTCTCATACCCGCCTCAAACTCAGCCTGTATCCTCCTCGTCTCGGCCTCAGCAGCCAGGCGCAACCGCTCAGCTTCAGCAGCCTCAGCATCAACCCGTAATTGTTCGTCCAAAATTTCTTCCAATCTCTTCATTTCCCTCTGTCTCGTCCCAGGATCACTCACAAGTACCGCCTCTTTGGTCCCGGTAGGCGTTGTTGCATCTTGAACCTGCACCTTCAGATAGCTCACCCCGTCTCTTTGTGCATCGTCGACATCCACTAGCATGCCTTGACGATGCGTGAACTGTATCTTCGGCTCTCCATATCTATCAAATGGCAACCCATGCTTTATGGTCGGAGTTTCGATGCTCCATTTCTTTTGGCCGGGCATACGTTGGGCGCCGAGCACTGAGTTGCGATCTTCACCTAGGTAGACGATGTTCTGAGTCGGCGTCGATGAGACATAGCAGGCTGCAAATGGTATGATGCCGCTGAGGCGACTGGCAATAGCGATGCCTTCGGGTGAGAACGTTAGGGGTGCGACGCACTAGATTTTCGTGTTAGTATTTACGCAACACAATACTCCAAACGATCCGAACAATGCATTTTTTAAGTATTGAGGTTGGTGGAAAAGGGGAAGCTTACTTGTACGACAGGACACAATCCCCCAAGATATTTATGACTGAACGGATATACAGCAGTATTTTCGTCGACGAGCTGCCTGCCGTTTTCATCGAGCACGCAGACAAATAGCTCGTATAGGCGGCTTACGACTACGCCGTTTGCAGTCTCCAGCTGAGTGACGCTTTGTGCGGCGTAAAAGTTTGGGTCAATTCCTAGATTGAGGAAATCTTCTTTGTGCAAGGAAGGAAAAGTCGCGCCAGCTGGGGATTGATGTTAGCTCATATGCAATGATTGAGGGGATAGAAGGGGACAAGTTGTGAATGTTGGAATCAGATACTTGTATGAAACAGAAAAATCTCTTTCAGATGAGAAAACGACGGGGTATCTGGCGTGTCCCGCTCGCGATTAGACTTACAGTCAAGTACAGATCGATATGACAGGCGTGGACCTTCGCCTTGACAATTTACAAGTACTAGATTTGTGGGGTGTCTTTCGAATTGAGCGCTGTTGTAAGCTGGTGCCAGAGGCGCTGTTTGTCTCATCCGTGCCACCCAGCCCTCGCGCTTCCAATATCCCTGTGTTACGAAGAAACCGCCCATAGCAGTCCAATCTTCTAATCTCTCCAGACCAACGCTGGGAAAAGATCTGGGATTGGTTTCCTGGCTCTGTTAGCTTCACGAACATGTCTAGCTGAATGATAATCTTGAGGAGTTACGACATGATCACGTACAGGGTGGGCATTCAATGGTGGTTCATACCACATCCAACCTTCGCCATACATCTCGAAGCACTTGTCCAACATCTCTGTTCGTGTTCGCACGAGCTCACTATAAGTTGCTACGCCGCCGACAATATGCCCAGCGTAGATGATAGTGAGATGTTCATTGAATCCAATGTCGCCGGACTTGTAGCCTGTTATGGCACATTTGATATTCTCTGCTTCCGGGCCAAACTTAGATGTCGAAAGCGCCCATTCAATGACTTTCAGACGAGCTTTGATCGCTGATTCAGCAGGATTGACATCTCTATTTACCATCAGCGATGGGATGAGATGGGACGAAGTTAAGCGAAACTCACCCGACCATCAAATTTTCAGCCATTGTCTCATCGAGACACGACCGCTTGTGTTGAGCCTGCCATAACTTCTCTTCAACAACTGATATGAGGGAAGGCATGTTCGTCTTGTATTCCGCGAGGATATTTTCCCACATCTTGACCTCCTGATCTGCACGACTGATCGTGGACAGTCCAACGGTCTCTTTAGCACCAATGATGACAGAAGGGAAGAAAGTGTTCCCCTCCAGAAAATCGACGCCATGTTCGAGCATTTTCACTGATGGTGGGGGATCGGCAAATTTCACTTTAACTGCTGCCCGACTTTGCGACCGGGTAAAAGCTCTAGGAGTTGATGGTGTAGCAGGTGCAGTGGAAATACTGGCATTGCCTTCGCGTGCTATTGCGTTGGCGAACTTTTGCTTTCGTGCTGATGTCGGTGTTCGGGGAGCTCTTTGGCTTACTTTCCTTGGTGACCTAGGCTTGAGAACTTTCGTCGGTGAGCCGGATCCATGGCTGCGTGTGCTGCGCGCAGATGAAGGGAGAGGGCCCTGAATGGAGAGACTATCAAGATCTAGGGTGAGTGCAGAGTACGTTTTGGTGCTGATGGTACCATCTTGTCTTGCAGATTAGTGTTTGTCCATCTCATTGGGTGGAGACTGGCTTACCTTGAGTTCTGGTCGACACCATTGTGAATATGCTACAGTGAGATTGGTATGCGCTGATGAGTTAGACAATTTTTTACTGGCGGTAGTGTAGTTTTGCATGTGATTGTGACGAAGTCGAAAAAATAGAATTTGACTTTGAGAAATCTATCCCTGTTTTTCCTCCACTTGCGAGTGAAGATAAATGCATCCTCGCCGACATCAAAGTTCTTTGTAGATGCCATAATGTTGAGTAAAGAGCGCTTTGTGTTACACTATTTGTTTTTGGCTGTTTTCGGTATGGTGTGGAGGTTGTAGTTGAAGTCGAAGCGAGTGGTCCGGATGTGGTCCATGGTGCCGAGAAAGATCACATGACTGATGTATTTTCATTTGGACCTGCTGTGCCCTCTCGTCTCTCTTCATGCAAATCCCGATGCATAGCCAATTCGAGCACTTCATTCAAGACGTTAGCTATGTATCGTGATCTGGTGTCTTCGTACCCAAGGGTGCAAGGAATTCTGGTTTATTGGTTGGCCGGAATTGGTTGATGGTTACATTCCTGGCATGTTGAGTCTGAGCGCAGCGAGGAATGTAATCCCCCAAACATCCCTTCTTGCTTCGTTGTCCGCACACGTCAAAACTCCTATGCATCCAAGAATTTTGCGTACACTGTGATATCTGAATCTGAAGTTGCGACAAATGCGTCATTGAAGTTGTGTTCAGCAGGAGAAGAGAGTAAGGGTCACCGAATTAACGAGATGGATTCCGATGGGTAGGTCTCAGATATACTCTGACCGGTGATAGTCAACTAACATCAATCAGCAGTAGAGAACCATCTCCAATTCCCGTAACACATGCATGGAAAGGGCATCCTCAGCCTCCTCCCGATGAAAGACTTCAAGCAGCGAGATTTTTCCTCGCAGATGAAGATCCAGACCGATGTATAGACTTCGCAAGTCGCATTGCTGAGATCGAGGAGTATGTGTCATTTCTTCAGACGGAGATCAGAAGTGGCTCGCTCACTTGCGACCAAGATCTTCTACGAGACATCAAAGTCAAACTGGGGGTCCATCGGGACTGGGAACAGCGTAGAAAGGATGGCATCCCGGACCTAGGTTGTGACCAGAAACCTTGGCAACTGCCATATTCGATCAGGTCCTCAGCTACGCAAGGGCCAGCATACCCGAATCTGACACGAGCCAGTGATGGTCAACCTGTTCAGGTGCGAGATGATCATCCTCCATTTTCAGTGCGTCGCGAGGACGACCATTCTGCGTTTATTGCAGCTTTGAAGAAAGATTCTACCGGCGATCCGGACGAAGTCGACATCGAGACCAATTTGATCTGGTCAGAAAGCCGCGCCTACGGCTGGGCACTTCGGGAGCCAATCCTCATTCCATCATGGATGCATCCTACAGAAGGTGTCCCGAGGAAGGGTGTGTCGGTCGCGGATACTAATCCCTGGTACAGGAAAGTCAATGCAGTGGATCCTGCGGATCCAGAACAGAATCGACCTGCCCGAGGTTGGATTCCTGGCTACTTGGTCGCTCGAGAGCAGAGAATCAACATTCTGCTGAAAAACGTAGAGCTAAGCGACAAGGAAATGAAGGAGTTGGAAGATCTTCTAGACTTTGTCGCCCCACCAGAATTGCAACAATTGCATGCTCAAAACCTTGCTTTCGAAAAGGACGCAGCTCTCAATCTGATTACTAAAGAAGAAGAAGAAGAAGGACAGAGGGTTTCAGCTGATTATGCAGCTAAAGAAGAAGAATGGATGGGCACTTTCACCAGTGTCTATTTTATCCTCAAAACTTACAGACCCGAAGCACTCAAAAGCAAGCAGTCGGGGATATTCTATGTTGACCATGGAGTAATGAACTCCAAGCGACAAGCGACCCTTGAAAGAGCCAACAGCCTGCTTGCTGAGATATATTCGGTCAACGGTGACTTCGAGAACTTGAGCCAAAAAGATCTAGCTGAACTCGAGGTATACTTGCAGTTTTCCCAACCGATCGCCATCACAAATCACGGACGACGACGAGCCGCGATCATTCGACAAGCAAAAGCAAATGGAAGAGACGATCTTAACGAAGCGGACCAGGAAGGCTATGATGCTTTATATCGGGAAGAATCAATCGGGCGTCAGAATTGGATCAAGTCGATTGCTTCCAACAATCCTCAATTTCGATACCTGCGCCCTGGAGAAATGGCAGACCGACCAGTGAACGAAGAGAAGACCCAAGTAATTTACATACCTTGGAGCATTTCATCCATACCTACTATGGGTACGCCTGCCTTCATCGGAAGTGCTCTGCCCCGTGCAGTCCTGAAGATTCAGGAGATCTTGAAGTTGACGTTATTGTCGATAGAGGAAACTTTGGAAGGGGACGACATATCCGAGGGCTTGCATAAATTCCTTCAAGTTGCCTATCCAGATCTTCGCGCGCTTGGGGCTCAATGGTTGAAATACAGGACGTTGTCTGACTTCAGCTCACTGAGGCCGGAAGACTTGAGGCTGAAGGAGAATTTGGATTTTATCTTTGAAAGAAAGTTCAGAAATTGGCGACACGGACTGCTTGATCGAGGAAGAACGATTGACGTAAAAATACCGACTTCAGGACAGGATGACGAACGCCCAGGCATTCTTTATAGCCCTAACTTGGCAAGCGAACATAGCGACGAGGACAAGGGCGCTATTCAGACTTTGCTAGATTTAGGTCCAAGACGGTCCTTGAGAAAGTCGCGTGACCTCCGAAATGCTCTCATTAAGTACCAGTATCCTGCCTTGCGTCGCCTTCACGATGAGTACCTATCCACCACATCGGGTGACAGAGCCAATAGAGCCCGAGAAAGCCGATGGACAGACACGATGAACCGATGGATCGGGACTTTGGAGGGATCTTTGGTGGAAATCAAGAGGCCTTCGAGCACGCTCCCAGATAACGACCCATGTACCGTCTACTATCGCGGACCTGTTCAACCATCAACATACGCCTTCATGATGACAGAGTATCAGGGCTCCAAGCTAAAGCATCATATCGACAGCGACCAGCCCATGGAACACTTCACAATCCCCGGCAATACACCGCGGAATGTACAGAAAGCTTTTGAGAGGTACAAGGAAACTCAACGACAAGAGGACGGCTTGCTTTATGCAATCCATCTCGACTCATGGTATTCGAATAGTCAATCTATTTTGATCAGTAGCACCAACACTATTGAATCTGATGTCGAGGAGATGGAGAGTGTCACTTCGGGCGAAAGTGGCATCGAGCCTCCGTCGCCGACCTCTACTGCTACATCAAAGCATGACGACAACTATTCTGGTGTTGACCTCAACCTGATGCTGCCTCAAATCCAAAATCTCGAGAAAGAAATCAACCGCATCGCAAGAATACGTCGCACTGACAAATCAGACCGAGCTCTGAATATCAGATTCTCAAGATTGCTAAACCAGTTCTTTCCCAAAGGACTACAGAACGAGTACGCGTGGATCGCTCGACAGCAAGCACAGCTTGGTGAAAGACCTACACCCAACGATAAAAAGGACCTTGATTTCAGAACCGAGCAGCTGATAGCAGCTCATACTTCTTGGATTCGAGAAATCACGGAACACGGTGTTTCAATTCGCGTTTCACCAGAACGATCCTTCGCTGGGTACAAGATGAGGTTGGATTTCAATACACGTGTGACAGGCTCGGGTGCATACTTTCACATATTAGGGCCTGCTGGAACCACCCTGTTATCAGCCACCCAAACCAAGGTCGCTCGCCTAATACAACATGCTATTCCTGATGAAGTGCCAAATTCGCACGGATTCACGGAGGCCGACAAGCTCATCGTCCGTGACTTTGAACGTAGTATTAACAGTTTGCTGGTCGAGCAAGCGGAGGGCACTTTGAGCTGGGATGCCAGCGAAAGCTTGCTTTCGAAACTGCGGTTCATTCTGCCAACCAATCTGCAAGGCCTAGAAAGAGAGCATTTTGCCATCGACAAAAGGGCCAGGGAGACTCTCCTTTCACATGAACAGGATGCGGAGTTCTGGGGGTCATGGGAGAGGTGGAATGAGATATCGAAGAATTGGATCAGCACCCTCGCCAACGGCAAGGTCATCATAGCGACTGGTGATGCTGAGCAAGATCCAGCAAAAACAATTCAATTGAACACATCCGATATGACAGAACTACAGCGTATGGCCACTCCCCGTCCCAGGGTTCTGCCAAATCCTGTCAAAGCCATCGCCCGGGATGTGAACGATTACTTATTCGGAGCTTTCGCTGCACTATCAACCGCAGAAAGACACAAGAGGGACTCTATTCTCTGGCAACTATTTCGTCCCATCTATACTCATGCGCGACGACTACTCAATGCTCACATCCAAGATGTTTACTTTGCTGGTGACATGAAGGTAGTGCTGGCTGAATTCAAAGCGCTGAACGATTCAATATCACTACGTTGCTGCACATTGTACCGAGACATGTTGAGGAACTTGGCCGAGGTGACCATCGAAGAACCAGTTCCTGGCGAGTACAAGCTGGCGCACGCATCCTTAATCGGACCCGACGATGCAGATAGCATGTCCGACAGAACGGAAGATGATAAACTTGCAAACATGCTGTTGGGGGTATATTGTCAAGCTATATTTACGCCGCACCGAAAAGAATTCTTGACGATCACTACGAAACTAAAACGAAGAATTGCACTCACTCCTGAGGAGGAATTCTCACTTCTCCAAAACTTGACAAATGTGGCAAATGCCAATCTGAAGGAAATTCACTTGGCTTCCGATCTCGCTACGAAACTGGCAGTTGAAGCATTCCGACCTGGAGGCCTGTCTGGGAAAAAGCAGAAAGCCTTGCTTAAAGCAGATGGCTTATGCATATGGTATCGATGGCTACTCACAAGTCTACCACAAAGCATAAGAACTTGCATGAAGCCCGACACTTTGCAAAATATGGTGGACATCTTGTTGAAGTCTCGCGTTCAGCCAACACGAGAGATTGATCCGGCGCTGGTTGAACCTCCCAGTAATTACGAGATCCGAGAATTGCAAGCAGTCCTCAACAACCTGCTAATGCAGGAGAAGATGGCTATGTCCACGCCAGAGATGAGTAACGCACTCAACTTCCTTCTTAGCGATCTCATAGGTCCCTCGTTGAAGACACTCAAGACACGCATTGATCTCCAAGAAGCAGGTTTCTTAGACCTATCATCAAATCCTTTAACCAACAGCGTGGGTCTGCTCGAAGCTCAGAAGGGATTTCAATCACGGTTTCAGCAATTCAAACGGGAGTTGAGTTCGAAATTCGGCGTTGTACTTGATTCCTGGTGGTACAGTGAAGACGTTATTTTTGCAGCTTGTGCAAGATGGAAGCTGTGGAAAGCCACGAATCAGAACGAAGATGGCTCATTAAAGCTCACTGTTTCAAATACAGCACTAGAGAATGACCTTCAACAGGAGCAATTCGAGATATACGCTTTGCTGACCGACTGGGTATCAGATGGGTGCCCAGTAGATGTATCGACCGAGACTAGCTTGCGATTGATACTTCAAGCAATAACTGATCTGGGGCTCTGTACTCTCCGAACGCAAATAAGAAATACCACTATAGCAATCCGAGATTCTGGGTACTCGGAAGATCCAACGAATGCTGTTTTCCTACTTGGCATCAAGGAGGAGTTCATCAAGTCGTATATGCAGTGGTATAGCTCGCAACCTGTAAGTTTAAACCTTGTCATTGACTTGCAATCCACTAACGTATTTCACCTAGCGATCGGTATTGGAAAACCTGAGAAAGCAATATGCAGGCACTGGAAAAAGCGTCGTAGATTTCAGTGGCAAAGCAGAACGAAGAGGTATCCAGCGAGCCGCTATTGAGATTTGCTTGAATCTTCTTGCAAGCAATCAAGAGCAACATAGGCCTGCCGATCGCTTCAGAGTCGTGGATCTGACGCGAGCCCATGTACCTCTGGAGGAAGAGATCCCGATATCGCTTGCAATCGAGCCTTCCAGACGCGAAGTCGAACGCGACGCCTTCGAGTTCACGAAGAGAATGATTGCTTACAAGGATTGGAAAGAGTTTGACTATGAGGTCTCTCGCAGTAGAGTTCTTGAAGACTCATCGCTCATCATCCAAGCCCACGAGGAGGGAAAGTTTGAAGCTTCGTATGGCAAACCACTCTATTCAGAGGGTTGGAGTTCAAAGGAGACTCACGACGCAAATGACAAGTCATTCGCTATACTGGATCCTCCAATGAATCATGACGGGCCCTTTGTCCTTGCTGATAAGGCTGATGTGATTGATATTGCTGGTAGACGTCAGGCTGAGTTAAGCCGAGTTGCACTTCGATTGCAGTCTGCGTATACCAGCTATCCACGCCCGCTGCTCGAACGATTACTTTCTCTTGTTTCCCAGGGTATGGACGCCACGAGGGCCATAAAACATGATCTCTACGATGATGTCCCCCTCAAAAAACAAGACCTCGAGCTTCTTGAACATATTGCAGAAGAGTCCTGGGATGAAATAGCCATGGCATCGCCCATGCTCTCCACTGTGTCTCTAGATCCGGCTTCAGAACTTCTAGACAGTTTCGAAGCTGACCTTCGAAGCATTGAAGGTATACCTTTATGGTCTCCTCAAGCCAACTTTAATGAAGGATTGGCTGAGCCTTCGGATCTGATGCAAATCAACTACTCCCCCGATATCCCCAGTCAGAATGGAGTGTCACTTGATTTTCTCACCCTCGCCTTCCAAAAACTCCACGGCAAGACTACCTATGTCCAAAATGACATGCGGCAGCTTCTCTCCAAATTGAACAGTGAAGGTAAAATTCAGTAAGTATTGGTGCATTCTGCAATAAACCAGCTAACCATTCATAGTTACGACGAATACGAGGATGGTGACGTATCCGTTTCTCGGATTCCATACAGCGGGCATCCGGAAAATAAGTATGTAACCTCTCGAGAGGAAGCTCTGACATTGCCGTACATCACACGCACCTCCGGAGGCAGTTTCGTCGTAAGGTATGACGCACAAGGCAAGTTCGGTCCACCTATAGTCCAGCCAAACAAGTATCAGCATTTTCAGCGACTGGCATTTAGACTTGGCCGAGACACATTGCGGACCCTTCAGACTTTGGAACGTCAAGTGCTGAAGCCTGAAGAGATTCTCTCCGATCAGTTGAATGCTGGAAGTCTGGCTGAAGACAATATGAAGAATGTCACTCCAGAAGAGCGAGGTGGATCTACAAATGTTCAAGCTGTCAATCTGAGCAGCATTAACGTCATCAATATTGCTCGTGAGGTTTGCTCTTTTGCTCCACATCTCGCTGTGGAATTAGGCATTGAGGTCCCCTACAGAAGCCGATACAGCACCGAGGTTGCGGAAGAAGTCGAGTTGAGTTCAGAGCAAGCCGCTGCTTTGATCCAGCTGAAGATCCTAGAAGAACTCAGCAACAACTTTGAGCCCAAGTTCCCTGTCGGAGAGAAAGTGTGGGACTTTGCCGAGGAAAGATTGGCCACGACGGTAGAGACAGTCAATGGCCGCAAGAAATTCTTCAAAAAGCGGCAAACCAAATTCTTCTCTGTGCGCAGGTACCCGATTTGTTGTCAAACTGAGGCTACCAAGGAAGCTATTCGCACATCCGGACCAGTGATGCAAATCGAGACTGCGCCTGAGCCTGAGCTCACGGAACAACAACAGCTTGAGAAAGACTTGTTAGAGGAAGAAGAAGCTGCTGCAGAATCTGCAAGGGGACCTGTGAAGACGGCGAGACACATTCGGGGCCAGAAACCGTACTATCCATTCGGAGAGACGCCTTATCAGGAAGCCTACCAGAGTCATATGATGGAACATGAGTTGAGAGATGGTACGTCGTTCAAAGTTCCACCTTTGATTCTTCATACTAACAGTTTACAGTTGAAGGTTTTGGTCCTCCAAAGCCAACGGGTGTTCTAGCAAGCCTCAACCGGGGCCTCAAGCTCCTCTTTCCCCCAGGAAATACAGAGTCAGAAGATGTAGTGGCTGAGCCCGAGCTTCCTGACGATCCACCTATCCCGGATGATCCGTTCCCACTTCCACGCCTACCAGCAGGATGGAAACCAGCCAACATCTCCGCCGAAGAGAAACGCCTTCGGCTGGTCGAAGAAGCCAAGCTGACACCCGGCTTCCCTGATCCTACGATCCCGGAATACTACCATACGCAAGAAGAAATCGAAGTGGCTCGTGTCAGAGCAGAAACTCTGCGCAGAGTGACTGAGATTGCTGCTAATGATGCTGAGCTTGCTCGGTATTTGGGCAAAGACAAGTCAAAGGTCCCACATGAAGTTTTGGCTGCAGCGTATCGAGAACTTAATATTAGTCGTTTTACAGGCTTGAAGAACCCCATTGCTAGGAAAGAGACGGAGAGCGTAAGAGATAAGACGCAGAATAAATCTAGTGATGTTAGAGCTTCTGGTCAGGGCCAACCTTCCGATATCCGCAGAACCAGTGTCCTTCTATCTGGGACAGATTCTGAGGTCGAACGGGAGCGTACACCTGACACTAGTGCTCTTCAAGAGATGGGCCCCCCGCCTGTCCCAGGAAGCCGTCCATCGTCTCAAACAGGTCGACCAGGAACACCTATTCCCACAGCCTTAATCCTCACAGCAGATCAACAAGCAGCTGAAGTAGCCGGTCTTGCCGCCACGAAAGAGATCACTGCAGCCCAAGAAGGCGAGCGCAGAATCTCAAATGCTCAGTACATGGCTTTCCAACGGATGCAGAAGGAGAACGAGGAGATGAAGGCTGAGAAGAGAAGGAGGGAGAGTGATTTTGATGCTGAGAGGAATCTGCAGGAGGCGATTAGGTTTGAAGGTGGTGATGATGATGTGATGGATATTGATCATGGGGAGACGGAGGATGATACGGAGACGGAGGATGAGGATGAGGATGAGGTGGCTTTCAAATCCATCTTCTGATATCATGGATTTGCGAAGAACCGAGGGGCGAAGTTGAGAGAAATGGTTGGAATGGTGCAGTCTCTTGATGGTTTGAGGGAGTGGAGCTTTTCTCTTTTGTCTTCCAGTTTGGGGTATTGGTATTCGGTATTTGGTAATTGGCTTTTATTTGTATCAGTACTAATTATTATTTATCAGTTTTGGATGCATGGTCTCCCTATATTTGTAGTCCTGAAAGCAAGCGGTTTCCTAAGCATTAGTATGATGTTTTTCTATTTGGTCTCGATATTCTACAGTTAATGACTGCCCATTGAACAGGCGACGGGAAATAAAATTGAGTATTTTTCATTTAACATAATACTAAATGATGATTCCGGTATGGAGGGATTGTATGGTGGACGATTATGGCTTGCGTTGTGGACTTGTATGCAGGTGGTGGACTTATGTGATGGATTTGTATGGTGGATGTGTGTGGTGGAGGATTGTGGCTTGCGTTGTGGAAGATTGTGGCTTATGTTGTGGAGGATTGTGGCTTGCGTGGTGGGCGTTTAGTGGGCGATTGTGGCTTGCGTGGTGGGAGTGGTGGGCGTTTTGTGGCAAGTGTGGCT
>JACBAH010007207.1:0-23427 GCA_014282315.1 Neospermospora avenae | reverse complement strand
GTCGGGTAGGGGCTACGTGGATATGGTGTTGATGGTCGAGAGGTGTGAAAACAGGGATGAGCGTGGCTTATTGAACATGGTGATTCTAAAGTCGTCTGCGTACGTCGAGTTGAGGGGCATAAAGCTTCGTCTGGTATATCACCTCGAGGTAAGGGATCAAATGCGATAGTTGCTCGCTTCTGAGGTTTTGGTGGAAGCTCGATTGACGACGGAGCTGCTTTTCGCTTGACGCTGGTGGCTCGACTTGCAGTACTTGAGCCAGAAACTGATGTGCCGGTCTCAGATTCGTTGGTACCGTCGCTTGTATGTGATCCAGAGCCCTCCCGCGGTTCTCGTAAGTGTGTCGCTAGATCGGGAGTGCTCAGAGCCCTCCGCTGGCGATGTCTGTGAACATTATTTGGAAGCAGGTTCATCCACTTCGGCAAGGGCTTGGTCTTGCTTGGTCTGAAGGCAGGTTCTCCAAGGGGGTCCATTACCGAGACGTATACTATTTCAGATGCCGCGTCTTGTTCCGCAGGTTTATCGGCAGGCTGCGAAGTACTCAGCTCGGCGTCATTATGAGTATGACATTCATCCGCACTGCCATCTTCTGAAATACCCATGCCAGCTGCGTTCTTCAGTAGGGGCGATGTATCATCTCCGCTTGAAGGCTCATTCGCCTACAACTTATCAGCTCTGGAGACCAAATTTGCTTCCCGACTCACATGGCAACTTGCGAAACTTCTCAAGACCTCCTCTGTCCGAGGATTTCCTCTGGTCCTCCTGTTGAGACATAAGTTTTCATGCTCATAGCATCGGCGTGCCTTGTTCTTACCTGCGATTGCGGGCTGGGATCTCTGGACCCAGCTCCGATCCCGAACCAGGTCTTGAGTGGTCTTCAGACAGCATATCCAACCTACTACGACTCAATCCTCCATCCGACTTAGAAACAGTCTCCAGTCCCCTCTCCATCACCCTTTTCAAGCTCTCTCCCATCGTCTCATCCTCACACACAGCACAGAGCGGAATCTCCTCCAACTCTACGCCAATGCATCTCGTAATCCTCGTCGCCCCTGTCTCATCTTGACTCCCATCTCTTTTTCCCCACTCACCGTTTATATCCACCTCTCTCTTGTTTCCCTCTTCTTCTCCTTCTTCACATCTGGGGACCGAGACACCAGCAGGAACATCCAGCTTCTTCCCACAGATCAGACACCCAAAACAAGCACGATGCCAGAAGCACCATCCCAAGCTAACAACCTCATCACCGCGCACTATGAACTCTCCGCATACCCAGCATATACTCAAGTCAAGAACCGCGCGCCAACATGCTCGACAGACGATACGTGCTGAGTTACCAAGGAGTCTGGGCTTTGAGCCGCGGGGTTGGCTTTGCCAGCAGATTGTACAGATGAACGCTGAGTGGAGATCCGGAGAGCATTCGTGGTCTGGGGAAGAATCAGGTGGCGTGAGTTGGGCTGGGTGCGTGGTGCTTGACATCATAAAGATTGGTTAAAGGGGGATATCGGTGGATTGAGGCATCCCAGACTGACGTAGGTCTAGGAGAGATTGAAGCAGGACTGAAGAGAATGATCGGATGATATGTGCTGTCGAGGTGTGCTAATCAAGATTAAAACGAGTTTTGGAAACGAATGGAAAGCCTAAAAGCTGCAAACTGGAAGCTCAGCTCCGGCTGAGCAGACTCTAAAAATGTGGTGGCATGTATTTAGGTGTGATATCATGTTTGTTGAATCGTTTTGATGGCTTATGCCAGATATTTGTTCGCTCACTCGGCACGAAAGGAAGGAGTGATGATGAGATCAAAAGCTTTTATTCTTCATGAATTCATGACTTCCGGTAAAGGAAGGAGCGAGCACTATACATACTCCGGACAGAAGAACAAAAGAAAGCCAATAACCATCAATCAATGACCATCAATCAATAACCATCAGTCATACAAGAAAGGAACATATTCTGTCAGAGAAGTGGTCATAAGCCAATATTGGCGATATGCAAAGCAATGTGGTGTAAACGAAAATATCAACAATAATCAAACCATAACACCCCATCCCATCCCATCCTTCAAATGCATTCGGAACTCAGCGGCGCGCGCTATAGCATACATTCATCACTAGTAACGCGTAGGTGTTAAGCATGATTCTGCAATGGCAGTGTAGATCATCAACTTGTAGCGTGACCTACTTTCGCATCTTGGGTCGAGACAGCATATTGAGACGACTCAAACTCAAAACACTCTTCTTCTTGGCAGGACTTGGAGTTTGAGGTTTGGGAGTCGCTTGGAGCTTAGGAGCAAATAGCATGTGACCTTGCATATGGCCTCCAGCAACAGTCTTGCTCTTCTTCGTGGAACGCTCATTATCTTCCTGGGCCTCATCATCAGATTCGACTCGACGACGCTTCTTGTTGGACATGCCATGAGGAACAGAAGGAAGAGGCGCCGAGTTCTCCTTATTACCGCTCAAGGAAGAGCCTGGCATAGTGCTAGGGAGGACGCTTTGGCGAACTTGTCGGACACTAGCCTGGCCTGAAGATGATCCGAAGCTTTCTGGAGATGCACCAAAGTTGATGGTATGATCGCTACGAAAGGTAAATGTACCAGGTGCTGAGGATGGATGAGCTTGACGAGGTGGTACGGGAAGTGGTCGCACACCAGAGAGCGAAGGGTATGCAACGGTTCTTGACGGGGTTCCGAGCTTTGGTAGCCCTGAAATTGAAGGATACTCGACTCCCATGGCATCTGACTTGGCTCTACTTGATATCTGACTTGCATGCCTTGGACCAAAGTTGATCCTTGATGTTGAACGAGGTATGCCAGACTTCACTGGCGAGGGTGAATTTTGGATTGTCGCGGAATTCTTGTTAACCGTGTCCGGGGTGAAATTGACGTGCTTGACAGTCCTTGAGCCACCATCAACACCAGGAGTGACAGGAACTGAAGGGAGAGCCTTCTCCAGGTTGGGTCTACTGGGGCTTCTCTTCAGTGAAGGAATTGATGAAGGCATGGCCGCAGGTTTCTTCGAATCGAAGCTCGGGTGACGGAGGATTGACTTGACTCCTTCGGAATCCCTAGGACTCTGCATGGCGCTCTGTGATTCGGGTTTGAAGATACTGCTTAAGTTGTTGGTGGTAGCAGATTTGATCATGCCGCGTGGCGTATTTGCCATGTTCAGATTCGGCTTGGATGGAGATCTGGAGAGTGTTGGAATTTGCGTCTTCTTTGTGCTTGCAGCCCGAGACAGAGAAGCTTGTGTGGGAGTAGTGACTGCAGCAAGCATACTCGACTGTGACCGTGACATTGTAGGTGTAGAAGGAGGGACCTTATTGTCACCACGAGACGCTGGCCGAGCAAATGAGGTGTCCTCCGAGACATGCTTTCGAGCCCGCTTAGCTGGTGCTGTATTCTCTAATCGCTCGGTATGGTTCGCACTCTCCGCAGCCTCCTCATTCTTCTTCTGCATATCCTCCCGATCGTCCAGCTGTGCTTTAGATTGTGTTCTCTTTAGAGTCTTGGTTACGGGTGTGGATCGACCAGGTTGGGCTCGGAAAGATGAAGGATGCCCGGCGATCGAGTCCATTTTCTTGAACTCGGCAATGTGTACATCACTGAATCTGCCAGCCTTGCCTTTCGGTTGCGCGATCTTTCGCCCTCCAATGCCTCCCCCAGATTCGCTTTCTTTGCGCTTTTCCTGTTCCCGCTCGGCAGCCAGCTTAACTTTGATTCGAAGAGCTTCCTCGCGCAACTCATCCATCATCCGCTGGGCTTCAGGACCAAGTTGAGGGCCGGGACGAGCAAATGTAAAGTCAAATGTGGGAGAAGATATGCCAGTCTTGGAGGGGGTCTGTTGCGTAAGCCCAGAAGGCTGATCGGTCTTGCGTGTGGTTTTCATGTCGGTGAAACCAAGCCGAAGGCCAGAATCAGGTTCTTGAGTAGTGCTGGGATGAACTTTGCTTGGGTGCATCTCCGACATAGGCGGTTTGATACGAGAAGCTGTAGCTGGAGTTCGCGGCGCGATAGGAGAAGAGACAATCGAATCGTGATTCAATTGAGGTTCCGAGGCTGAGATCGGCGTCTCATCGCGCTCGGCAAGAGATTCAAGTCGATTGGAAGCATGGTGCAATGACTATAGAGAGAAGGTATGAGAGTCAGTTTCGGCTTCATGGAGCAATCGATTGAGGGTGTGCCAAGGCAGGGCAGTACATACCTTCGCAGGAGTTCGAAGCCTCGAAGAACGTCGGCGCGGGGCAGACATGGTTGGTTACAACTGAAGATGGAGCTCTTTAAAGCCGCATGTAGTCGGCAAAGTTGTTGCAATGGCAATTGAATACGTTGCAATGTGATGCGATACGATGCAAGGGTACCTAGATAGGTGTGGTATATTGTGCTGGGTTGAGCAATATGTCAGAGTCAGAGTGGACTGGATGAAATGAAGCTCCTGGAGGTGATCCCGATTGTTGACTGTCATTCGCGTTGGGCTGTTTACTTTCATTGGCGCTAGCAGTCTAGCCCTGCGCCACTGCGCGCTAGGCCCTGTTTTAGCGACTCTCATTGGTAGATCCAAAAGCTGGTGCGGGGGCGAGGCGAGGCTGAAGGAGAGCCTCGCTTCGTGTCAATCGAGTCGTGCAAACTGAACTGGTTTCCATCGATCAGGAAATATTGATGTGTGCTATGTGATTAATATGCCTATCGATATCGGATGAAATGGCTGATTCGTGTCGAAACTGATATTTCCTCAACAAGTAGCCGCAAAGGATTTCTGCGACTTTGGAGATCTTCCTAAAGTCAATGTGTTTGTGAGAATATCGTGACATTGTCATGAATATCTGGCAAAATCCCAGATTCGTTCTCGACTTTCGATGTTCTCACATCGCAAGGTATCGCTGACCTTCCGAGCAGCCAGATCTTGCTGACACCCACAGGCTACTAGGATACCTCACAGCTAGCACTTGCCGGCGGAGATGGGTGCCGTACCTCTCAAGGTCGCCTTCGCATGCAATAATCCTTACCTGCGCCGAGCATCTACCGTCGAGTATTATCTCAATTGGCTCCGCGCTTGTCAAGACATCTGAACTTGCAAAGGTCGGCTCTTTTGTACGGTACAGCACGAGATTGTCTCCATGCCAACATATCAAAGTGGGATCGTGGGATCGTGATCGTGAGGGGCTGTCCGTGTCCTAGCGTGTAGAAGCCATTGGGCAAGAAGCGGTCTGTAGTCTGTCTACCTACTCATGAAGCGGTCAACGATTTGTGAAGTTCAGAGACAAGCTTCGCATCGATTTTTCCGGGTCACCCATGGACTACATACAGACTCGTCCCGAAGATCATGTCCTAGTCAAATTGCATTCTTTTGAGTGAAACCTGCTCCTTGCTGGCAAGAAAAGCACAATGGTAACATTTTGTTTAGACGTCGATATAAGATCGACTAGCCAGCCTTATACAGACGAGTAGTCTGGCTGTACCTCCTCTACCGGGACTAGCACATAAGCACGATTAACTCTAAAGAGGACGGGGTCCAGGCTTGAGGTCCAGCCCCCGAGGAGATACTGTTTTCTTGCACGGCCCACGATCTGCTGCCCGCTTCTTGGCTCTGGGTTGGCGCTGTTCATTGGCTGTTCCTCTCCAGCATTGCATTTTCTTGCATTGCGGGGTTGGATGGCTGTACAGTATGACAGAAAAGCCTTTCTCCGATGTAGATTATTGTGTTGACAAGTTGAGGTCTACAGAGGATATCTCTTCTCACGAAGTACACCTTGTGTAGCAGCCAATATAGAAGCACTTGCCACGGTGGTAAAAGCCTATGATTAAGTACCGTTCGTACTGTAATTTCTGCGCGAAAGCTAGGAAATCCTTACCACATCAGACCACATGAGGACTGGGCAGGTGACCTGCTGTCATCTTCATTGCATAGATCATTGACTGGGATGTGAGCCCTATTTCAATGTGACATGGAGGTGCTGCGTTGAGTGGTTGATTTGATCTGAGGAGATCCAGGGAGACTTTTATGATTTTTGCACTTTCAGGTATGCTGGCTGGGGCTTTGGCCAATCCAAGTACCTTACCTTATGCATGCAAATCAAGCCTTTGGGAGAAGACAACCTAAAACAAACTTCTGTCTGAAATAGTCTACCATGTAGCTATACGTTTGCAGCGTTGTAGGATTTAGTGGCGATGTATGATGCAGCGACGACTTATGTCTGGAATCTGCTCCGAATGATGTCTTTGTACTGCACGACAGATTCTCAACAATTGGTCTGGTCAGATCAGGTCAGGACCTGCAGTAAGCGAGAAAATTCTTCACCTGAAGCGAAATCGAGGTTCATGCCATGCCATGCTATGCCATGCCATTGCCAGCCCCATCATCCATGCTACTACGCTACAAACTGCCTTGTTGCCCCGCTCGTAGAAGCCATGGAAAAGGAATGGAAGCCAGAGAAAAGCGCTCGAATTGTGGAGGAGCCAATAGCTGCTCGTCGCAGTGGCTAGAGTGGCCTACTTTTTGACCTCTTTAGGCCTAGGTATGTAGGTAGGTAGAGAAGCGAAAGATCCTCGTGCTGCGGAGCAGTCTCTATACAGTCTTTTCCAAGCAAGCAAGCAATGTGATGCAAGCAAGGCAAAGCATGCACATGAACATGCACATGAAGCTAAACATGAAGCTACCTTACTCCGTAGAGCTTAAGGTAGCCACCGATGCCGATGAGCTTTTTAGACACTACCTAGCAGACTAGTAAGTGTCGGTTAGCTGTTGGCCTCCCTTCTTCCAGCCCAGCTCAGCCCAGCTCTCCCCTAACTAGCCCAGTCCAGTCCAGTCCAGTCCTCCCCAGTCTGCTCCGCTCACGAGGAGCCCCAGCTGCAGCCGTCCCCCGTTCCGGATTCGCAGCAGACTCTGCAAAATTCAAATACCACCCTCCCCTTCATATCTTTTACGTATCCAATTCCTGATACCATTACTACACACAACCCGACTTCCCACTGCACATTCCCTATCGCTCGCAATCTATCTGACCTCCTCCGTCCTTCTGTCTATCTGCTTTCAGCCCTCAGCCCTCAGCCCTCAGCCTTCTCGCTCGACCGTCGTCTCTAGTTCGAGGAGCCCAGGAACCAAGCTCTCGGGTCCCCAGTCAGACACACACAGGACAGGCAAGACAAGACAGGCCAGACAGGCTAGGTCTGATACGATATCGGACGCACTCGCAGCCACACCCAAAACATCGCCTCTTGTTTACGTTTCGTTTCTACAGACTCTTATCGCTGGTGACAGTGGCCGTTCAATCCTTTCAGCAACCACTGCCGCCCAGTGGGGTTTGCTTGGTGGGGTAGTAAAGCTTGTGCTTCTTAGTTGACCCCGGAAGGAATGGCCGACAACATGTCAATTGACAAGAAGGAGGTTCCTCGGGAGGCCACTCGGGAGGCCTCCGAGGAGTCAATGGACATTAACTCTCCGACTCCAGAGGCTGAGACTGGAGCACCTCAAGAAGGTGTTCCTCAACAGAAGAGGAAGGGTGGTCGGAAGCCGGTTTGTCAATACTCACAACCCCGCATTTATATATACATGCTGATGAGGCATACAGATATATGCCACTTCCGAGGAACGTAAACAGCGTAATCGGCAGGCACAGGCCGCCTTTAGAGAGCGCCGTACAGAGTACATTAAGCAACTTGAAGATACCATCCGAGTTCATGAGACTAATTTGCATAATTTTCAAACTGCTCACCGAAGTGCCGCTGATGAATGCCTCATGCTGAGGTATAAAAATTCTTTGCTTGAAAGGATTCTGCTGGAAAAAGGTAGGAAGTCCGACTCCGTTGGATCCACTTTGCTTATCACGTTTCTCTAGGTATCGATGTCCAGGCCGAACTGAGAGCCAAAACTGGGAGTCCTCATCTTGGACCGACCCATATGCCTAATATCGCCCAAGCTCCAACGGTCCAAAGGGCAATCATGAACAGACATCATCAAGCAAGACGGTCTAACTCTAGCATCGCTCCTAAACTAGAGCCAGGAGCTTCTCTTCATTCTCCACAATCTCGCCCGACACCGTCTTCGCATGCATCTTCGCCAACATCTCTATCCCCGGGGTTCCTACCTCAGGGAGTCATGACACCGCCAGCTTCCGAGTCACAAATTCAGTATCAGCAGCAGCAGCAGCAACGACTCCAAGCCGCCAAACCGCATCCTCCGCGAGCAATTCCAGGGCCCTCGGGACTTCTTGGACATGCTGGAGGAATGGGAGCCCCCACGGGACCAAAAGGACAGGGAATCGGTGGACCAGGAAGTGTGGGAGGTGCTCCCATGGGTGCCGCGTACTATCCTCCGTCTGCTGATTACCAGAGTCACATTGAGCATATAAAGCAACTCGGCAAGCTGCCCCGTTCCCTTGTCAATTTCTTATATAGAGCCGTTGGTCCTAGGTTGACTCCGTGAGTACAGAACAGGAGTACGAAGCGCAACCTGACATGGTCGATGACCACGAAACCGAATCCGGCCCCGGGCCTTACCCAGAACCAATTCAATCTCCACAGCAGCAGATGCCAAATCAGTTCCAACAGCTAGGTAACCAGGGCCGCCAGGGCATGCAGGCTGGTGAACCTCCCCAGGGATATCAATCCATGACACAACAGCTCATGGACCCGTACGATCCAATGCTCGATATGGATCCATTCGGACTTTCGGCCTCGATGTAAGCAAATAGCTAAAACTTCTTCATTCCTGTCAATATCTTGTGTTGAGAGACACGTATCACATACCCAAGCACTACTTCTCTATACCCAGGGCTGATCGGCTTGATCTTCCGGATTCCACTGAAGGGGTATGCTGACATGTGCTTCAGGCAATTCCCAGCATCATTTTCCTTTGATACGAGCTCGATGAGATGAGCAAATTATACCCAGACGCATGGAAGGAATCAAAAGTTGAAACGTTTTTGGAGGCATTGCATAGCGGCGGGGTTTTCATGGTTTGTATGACAGCATTTGCATTTGATGGTGTTGGTAATGTCTGTCAATTAGACATGATCAGTGAATATCAGACACTGGGATTGGGATTTCCGGCTGTTTTTCGTGCATTAGTATGCCGATAATCTTAAAGCGTAGCTCTACTTGGTATGCGGCTCTGGTGTATAGCTGTAAGCGTGCGGCACTATATGTGATGCTGGTTGCGAATCAGAGCATAGCACTGGCTGTTCAGGGCACCACTATCAAGACTTGGTCTTGGTGGTTGACCCAATGAGGAGGTAGCATAGCTTTCTGGGCTGCTTGCTTGCATTCAGCTATGAAAGGAGGCTTCAATATTAATAATACCCCTCTCAATGGCTCTGCTCTTAGCTCATTGTCCATAGACATCACAGTATTCTTAAGCGAGCCTATTTTTGTTGTAAACATTTTGTCGTCAAGCTACTTGCCTTGAGACACCCCATTGTAGACACGGAGTCGTGGAAACTGTATACCAAAAAAGATCTCTTTATAAATGTGAGGATCTTTGGTATGGTGCCATCCAACATATTGACGACAATTCATGATCAATACCTATTTGAGGCCATTTCACAGCTGGGTAGGAATCTTTTCATACTTTCTGAAGCACAGATGAGCCATTTATGCAGCCCCACCATCCCCACAATGAATATTTCTTGTGCTTTTATGCCGTCCTAACCTCCGGACACTTATCACAACTGTACCGCCACGGTCTCTTTTCTTTACCAGATATCATCCAAGCGTATGAATGCTTCTAGTAGAATCGATTAATGGTTCATTCTATATGTTTCTGTGACAATCTTTCCCTGCACAATTTGTTGAATAAACAAAATCTAGGCTTTGTGCGGTTTTTAGGGCTTCTGTAAATTTCTCGTCTAATCACCTCCGGCAGGTGACGCTAGCCCGACGGGAATTAGCTCCCTCAATTCAAGGACAATTTCTGTTCGACCTCAGTCGGTCTACAAGACAACCCTTTTCCAAGTACCCTCATCACAACTTCTCGAGAGACAGCTTCCTAGTGTATAGGAACCTGTCCGTCTCGATCTCCCAACCAATCCCCCTCGAATTGTTCTCTCGATAGCAAGGCCTTCTTCGGAGGCGTTCGATTCGGCGGACAAGATGTCAGCAGTTGCGTCAAAAGTAAGCTTCCATCCTTCTCAACATCAAACCATGATGCGCAATTGCACGCATCCATTCTTTCATGGTCATTGAGACATTCCAGCTGACTTGTTTGAATCTAGAACCTTTACGAGCTTCTCGGTATGCCGAAACCCGTTCCAATCAACATCGTTCTTCTGGACCACGCGACTAACGAAGGTGACAAATAGGAAATAACCACGATGAGGACTCCGACAAGGAACCTGAGCCACCAGTGAAGGTCATCGATAAGACTCCTGCTAGAACTACGAAGCGCAATGCTCCTGCTGAGGCCCCAGCTTCCAGAGCTCCTGCACCAACTGAAGGCCGAGGTGGTCGTCGAGGAGGCTTCGCCGGCAATGAGGGAGGTCAGTTGATATACCAATGCCTAGTCCCAATTGCAATTGCTTGCATGGAACTGCTATGAATGATCAATTCTGACGATGTTATTTAGCTTTCCGTGACCGCAATGCTGGAAGCGCCAACAACCGAACCAAGCCCACTGAGGATGGCCGACAGGACCGTCCAGCTCGCGCCCAGGGTACCTACGATGGACGTGGAGCCCGCCGAGGTGGTGCCCGAGGTGGTAACAACATGGACCGCCACAGCAGAGCCGTAGGAGGGTAAGGCAATCCATTTTTCTGGGATTTAGCACATTTTCTAACACAATTCACAGCGATTCTGAAAAGCAAGCTGGCCACGGCTGGGGAGCTAACGAAGGCGGTGCTGAGCTTGCCGATGAGCAAGCTGGTGAAGCCATTGCCAACGCTGATGCCAAGGAGGCTCTCGGTGGAGATGCGGCACCAAACGACACCGTTGCTGAGGTCGAGGCCGAGCCAGAGGACAACAGCAAGAGCTACGACGAGTACTTGGCCGAGCAGGCCGAGAAGAAGCTCGCACTTGGTGCCGGTATCCCTGAAGCCCGTAAGCCAAATGAGGGCAGTAAGCAGGACAAGAAGTGGGCAAACGCCAAGGCTATTGCTAAGGAGGAAGAGGAGGACTTTGTCTCTGCCGCCGCCGGAAAGGCCAAGCGCGAGCGTGAGCGCAAACAGAAGCAGACTATCGATATCGATCAGCGCTTCGTCGAGGCCCCTGAGCAACGTGGAGGACGTGGAGGTGGATTCGGAGGCCGTGGTCGTGGTGACGGACAATCCCGTGGTGGACGAGGCGAGTTCCGCGGAGGTCGTGGAGGCCGTGGTGAAGGTCGTGGAGGACCCCGCGGCGGACGTGGTGATGGCCCCCAAAGAGGAGGCCGTGGTGGTGGAGGAGCTCCTCGAGGAGGCTCCGCCTCTATCAACACCAGCGACACCAGTGCTTTCCCAAGCTTGGGAGCATAGAGTCTCCAGCCAAAGGCTAAAGAGTCTCGGATTGATCTTCTACGTGGGTGGGAAATCTTTACGATGAATATTCGCGTACGAATGATCACGAGCAAAAATCTGTGTGAGAGGTAATCGATAGTAGCAAATGAGTGGTGGCAAAAACGAAATTCTTTGAAATGGACAGCTAAATGGAATTGGTGATTGACTCTTACTATCAGGTGCACCTGTTCTCTCTTGCGTGTGTGTTGTTTCTCTTTCTCTTACAAGCTAGACGCTTCGATGGCACAGGGACTCGACAATGGTCCTTTGCTTGCGGAAATGTTATGGTCTAGGTTATGTTTCAGCTTGGTATGATCGGGAGGTCTTCTTTCTTTCTTTCTTCTCATCTATTGAGATTAGATGAGAGTCTCGCACGGGCCGTACCCATTCATTGTTTGTAGCTACTGGGTAGAAAGAAACCCAGTAAATGCAATCAGGTCATTGAAAACTATGCCTGTTGTTATGAGGACTTGTGATATCCAAATGAACATCAATTTGGTCGCCGAGAGCGTCAAGCTGTGCTGCTTTCCAATCTGTTTGTGCTGCTTTTGCAACCATGGCCCGACTCTGTGCCTCGATGGCTTGCTCATACCTTGGCTAAATCTGCTCTCCCTTCTTCTAAGTGCTCCATTTGAACTAGCTCTGCGTTCCTGGCGCGAAGTGTAGTTGGGAAGGAATGGAATCACAGAGTCTCGCCATTCAGTTCTGCATAACTACATCATGTCATGTTCTCTGCATACTATCCAGCCGCGTGCCACCGGGTCCCATCTGTCCCCCTCTAGATATAGACGAAGCAGAGCACCGACAGTACCTGAAGGTATCAGCATCGCACAAGTACAGAGTCGCGATGCTTAAGCAGTCAGACCATCATTGGAGCGTTTCCTGTGACGAGAAAAGTCGATGGGGACCATACACGTATCTTGATAACCTGAGCTACTGTAGGCAGAGCCAAGCAGAGTTGGAATACTCCACTGTTCGCCTTTTAGAGTTATGTATTGAGTGTAGTTCTGCGTGTGTGTACAGTATGATCAGAGTATGCTTGTGCTGTTTCTGAGTCGTTGTTAATGTTGTCAAGTTGCGCGAGTTCCGTTACTCTTTTATTCAACAGAAGCTATTCGGAATACAAGAAGATATCATAGCTCGATGACAACAAGCCTGATATTGATTCAAGTGGTGATGGTATGAGAATCCTTCTAGCACGTTGATTGACATAGGTAATAGGATGGTGGGAGTGAAGATTCTTCCCAGTCTAGGCTGAAATGGTCAAACATAACCAGACTATGCAAATAAGAGCCGGACCTGATGTTGTGACTCGGAATCGAGTGTATTCTTCAGAGTCATGAAACCGTGACGTGGTTGTACGAAAGACATTTCTTCGGGAGAGTTTTATACCTGTAAGTTAAGAGGTGCCTGGAGTCATCAGAAATACCCAGTCTCTTCTGAAAGTAGTGGCAAAAATCCCAAGATTGATATTGTACAGCTACAATAAGACGAATTTGACTCGACATGACTCCACCAAACACGAACTCGAACGGCTTTCGCTTGTGATGGTTAAGCTTCTCTTTACATGTGGAGGGAAATGTCCTGCAGATCTCGAAACTCAATCTGATTCTCAAGCTCATGATTGTCCTCACCACAGCCGTGAGAAAATCCTGATGCGATAATATCTCCCACGCGATTCTCCTTATCATCAAAATCTCTGCATTGTAAACTCAAACTATCTCCTAAGAAGTAGCTTTCTTTCATGGCGTTGGTATAGGCAGTTAAAGGTCAGAAATAAGGACTGCTGGATTTACGAGGTGCCAGTCTGCTTCGCCTCAACATGCCCTCAGGGAGTCGGAATTTTGTTTAGGTTCTTCTCGAATGAAAACGCCCCTTCGTACCTATCATCTTGATTAATTGCTTATTAAAGACTGCTATAAGTATTCTTGAAGTCGGATTCATGTCTAGGACGCTTATGATGCGCTGTTGAACCCTCTTATACACAATTTCTCCGAGACGTTGCGCTTACCAAGGTAAAGGCGTCTGATGATGTGTCTATATGTATCAATATATATATATATGTATATAATGTTAATCTACTATAGCTGGTGCTCGATACTACCACATAACATACTTCCCTGGGCAAGAAGCAGCTAATGCAGAGTAGTACGATTAAGAACGATCCTACAATTGAGTTCCAGTTCATTTTATGAACAAAGTTAAATATTGACATGAACACAGACTTATCAAACGAAAACGAGATTAATAATCACACTAATGAAAGTATTCTGCATATTAGCACTCATGTAGAATCTATGAGCTGCTCCTTTCCCTTGGAATTTCCTTGAAATTGTTCCCCTCTCTATGACGAGATCACTGGTCTTCGAGCCCAGTTTGGAACGAGATTTCTGCCAGTGGCTCCTGGGCTGATCAATATGCCTTATCGAATGACTATATGGAGCGGCTTCCACAGAGGAAGTTTGCCGTGTAGGTATTGCTGACTGTTTTGCTCGACTTCGTCCACGATCTTTCTTGAGAGAACGACGGCGCAAGCAGGGATATATCATCGATATCCTTTAGGCTTTATATTTGCTGAACGTCGTTGCGTGGTGTAGATCTTCGATTGTCTGATCTTCTCTGATAATCAGGAATCGGGATTCAACAGGTAATTATACATTAGCTGCAATTCACAGCTGTGTTAAAGGCCAAGAGGATTTGCTCTCTACGACCTCATAGAGGGAACTTTGAATGCATGAACAAGTACCCAGGGCTCATCTCCGTTTCTCTGAGCATTTCTATTAACCAAACATAAGCATCTGAACTTCATTCCTCCGCTCGCCTGGTCTGTCTAGACCCTCGATGGATTATCCTAAATTTTAGTCTCAAAGTTTGTCCAATAATCAGCTCGCCCATGTCTGGTCTATACCTTTTGAAGAGCCATGAGATATTGCAACCAGATCGAGGCTGGCCTAATTAGTGTTCAGTAAAGCAAAGAAGAGGAGTTTCGAATTCAGTCGTAGCTCTCTAAGGTAAGGAGAACAAAAGTCCTAGGAGCTCTTCGTGACCTATAAGAACTACAAGAGTAAAGTCCTAGAGCGACTTCGTGGCTTTGGAGAAAATGATTCTCAAAGCCATGGCATTAAATTCATGTGAATTTTGATTCACGGGTGACGAAGTGTCCTAGCCTCGGTTTTGGGATATAGGTACTGTTATGCCATAATCCCACTGGACGGGGGCAATACAGAAGAGAGAGTCCCCAGAATTAGCAGTAATATACCATACTCTCTGTATTATAGCAGGTTCCTACATAATACATCATAAATTAGAGAATCTTCTTCCGGTACTTGATTCCAATAGAAGATAATGTCGAGATCCTATAGCTGACAATGGAAATGAGAAGCGTACGCAGTTACCTGTACACGATCAAGGTTGTCAGAATAAGCAGCCAGAATGAAGTTCCGATGATAGTTCAAATTGATAATTTCTAGTGGCTTCAGGTCGTTCTAATACGATTGCATTAATTACTTGTCTCACATACGTTGTGTTGTGGTCTTCCAGCGTAGTGTTGATAGTCCTGTCTCGGCTATTTATTTGCACCAGCCTACGACGATCAAAATCTGTAAATGATGCATTATTGGTTGCCTGAAGCTTGATATCTATGGAAAATGATTTCGGCAAGGTGTTCTTCTCAAGGAGTGGATAATCATTGCAATGTAGGCCTTCAGTCAGTGTAGATCGGAACGAGCAATTATCTTCCTGCTCAAAGTATCATATATTCTCCTACTCTACAGGTACTGCTGATGAGGAAATGGACATAGATTAAGATTAAGCAGTCGTCCACGTATGTCAAAAAAGGTGACAGAACAGAAAAAGCCCTTTCCCGCAAGAAATTATATGTTTATTTTCACTCAAGTAAGGGGTGGTTAAAGCATACACAAGCAGAAAAATAGCTGAGAATATCAAATGCCCAAACAGGCCATAAGAAACAATTCGTCGTAGCCTGATTCGTCTGTACAGAAAAAAAGAATCGAATACAGCGCTGTCTTCCGCTCCTTCCCTTTGAAACACATCATTGCTTGACCAGAAAGACAGCAGGCAAAACGACTGAGACTATTCCAGATGGACATTTTGCGCCTGAATGTCAAAAGCAACTTATTGCTCAGCGGTCGACATAACCAATTCATCATTTGCGACTGCAGGCGGTCCGGGGTAAGACTGCAATGGCATCGACCAAGGGGAACATGAACCGCGATCAGCAACTGCTGGATGAAAACGGCCAGATCGTTGATGTCTGTCAGCATTCCGCATCATCCGCAAGCAGACCTTACGCTGTGCAGGCATTCATAGATCGTCGGCAATATTAAGTAAATGATGAGTGCTGATTGAGTAGGTCTCACATCTTGCAGATAACGCAGCCAACGCACCGGCTTCTGGTGAGAACCATGCAGGGTGATTGATTCAACGGTCGAGAGCGCGAATGAGATATCTGTATTGAAGCCACGATAGGGGAGATGCTCAAAATTGCAGCAAGCAACCGCTGTAGAAATCCATCCGTCCTCGAAATATGTCTCATCATACCCTGAGCCGTGAACGTTGAACGGCCGTAGCCCTAAAGTCGGAGATATCTCTAACCCGCCTTTCAGCTAACGATAGAATTAAAAGTGCTTCGAGCTAAGGAAGATGAAAGAGTCGCACTAGCTTTTCTCGTACTCGAACCTATCAAAGGCCCTTTGCGGTGACCTTTCGGTGGTGACCGAAATCAATATTTGGTCCCTGCCAGAATGAAGAATCGATGATTTCTATAGGGACTTGGATACGGTCCGAAGAACTGTAAACAGCTCGTTTCCATAACACGACATCACGGTCCGATATTTCAAAGTTTGATGCTGCTCACGATTGGATGAAGCGTCCAACGGACTCGGTAGGAGTTGCCATTAAAACTCGCAGAACTTACCTAGCTGGGAAAGCCGGCTTACATCAACAGACCTGAACAAAGGCCTATCATGGCGTAAGTGCTGCAGACTATTCAGCCTCTCCCTCGTGGGGACTCACCAGAAACGGCGAGCTGCTGCAAGTCAATTGAAAGGGAACGGTTCTCTTCTCTCGATAGGCCGTCCACTATTAATAAACATTATTAAGTCTCCGCTGATCTAAAAGCCTGATCCCTTGTTGGCGGCCGTTTTCAAAAGATTCGCGAGCCTGATGCGGAAAACGTGTCGATCTTCCCGTGTAAACCGTCTGGGCCCTGTCGTCTTTCGCCCTCTCGAGGCACAATGCCGAATAAAGCCTCACTTTATGAGAATCGGTACTTTTGTATTCATACATTCAAGCTTAGCCCTTGTGTTTCTGGTGGAGTCGTTCTCATGCAAGCTCACGAAACTGTGACAATATTCGGCGGTGAAGAAGTGCATCTAGCATGGACTTAAAAGTCAATAATCCAATGCTTGTTGTTGAGTAAGTGTACCGCCTCATCTTCGAGTAATGGTACCTATGCTCTCGACGCATGCTATAGCAATAATCAGACTTCATATTAAAGTTTGAATCCCCTGCAGCTGCCGGACGGCCTAGAAGGTTGGAGCGGGGTTTTGCACCTGAACCTAAGCTTGCATATGGCGTGTTTTCCTAAGCGCTCCAAGTACGGAACTTCCCCAGTCCAGTCCGGATTGGGAGAGCGTGAGCTATGCTTCAGCAGCCTAGCAGCATAGCTATAGGCAAATAAGTCTACGGCCTGAATAAGTCGAGTTGGGGCCGTTCACGGGCAAGCGTTCAATACCGGTGCTCAAGTGTGTGTGGTGGTGTGTGTGTGGTGCTGTATATCGCACCCTGCAGCAACGCAACTCTAAGCCGTCCGAGGAGCCAGTGTTTTGGGATGAAAGCGCAAGCCACAAAAGAAGTTTGGCTGGTACGCGTCGTTAATTATTGCCACTTAGGGTCATGATTGAGATAAACATCCCAGTCTAGGTAGCTGATGATATGCCACTCGCTTAATTATTGTACAGTAGGGGAGGGGAGCCCATCGGAGCGAATAAAGGTAACAAAGACGACCTCGAGAGGCTCAAATGTCAATGCTACCAAATGAGCGCACACGGAAGAAATGACATCGTCAGTAGGCGGTTTCAAGTGATCACGCCAACATCGAGCACCACCAAGTCGGCTACGAGGCGAGTAGACAGCAGTGTTTCTATCGTTCGTCCGGCGGCAAGTTTGCAGCACCGATCTGCATCACGTACAGCGTTGCAGCGCACTCACTCAGTTCGCTTCAGTAGCATGCATTCGCGATGTCTCACAGTAGCTTTCGTCCCTCCTCACGGGATAAGTCAAACGGTCTGCTCGGTCTCCTTGCTGGCTGAGGAGCGATCTTGCTGCATCCGAAGTGCAGATGAGTCCATGCAGAACCTACCCCGTGTCCTTGTGTTCGATATGCTGCCGTTCTACAGAATCTCAAAGCATGTGCTCGGAATTGGTAGCCGAATCTTGTTGAGCTCACAAATTATAGAATGATGGATCCATAGAACTTCCTTCAGGGATTCAGTATGTTTGGTAAGATTCGTCGAGACTTCATAATCTGGACATTGGCTTCCGCATGAGGCAAAAGTCATTCCGGACCTGCAATGTGTGATTTAACAAGCTACGCTCCGCAACCAGCCCACTTCACTTTGTACATTTAGTGACTTGTCTATTGGAAGACTTCAGATGTTGCTATGCACTTCCTTTCGATTTTGAAGGGCAAAGGGGTAACGTAAGGCTAAGGGGTTTCAGCGCAATCATCAGCTCTTCAAGACTTGAGGCTGGACTCGAGAAGGAAACCAAATCAGGATCATGGAAACATCCGACGACGTGATGCGAATAGGTATATGTGTCATCCCCTGCATGGAATTTGAGGGCTGCATTCGAAATTGGTTTCTCTCCAGTCGGCTAGAGATTGGAGGTATCCACGGAAAGCCTGTAACCGATGAACATGTTCGTGTAAGTGCATGAGTGTGTATCATGAGCTGCAAGATCTCGCTACAGGTGCTCAGGGTGGTAACAATTGCACCCGAGCACGAAAATGCTTTCCGTCGGGTGTTTGAGTAGTCAAACATGTGGCTTTGCTGAACTATTCGTGTTACTATCAGTCGACAGTCGACAGCGGGGAGGTGGAAACACCCGCTAGGTTGTCATAACCTTGTCCATGCCGTCTAGGTACTGGTATGATGAGACGCCTTGATCTACCCCCGGTTATCGGTCGATCTTTACGGAGGTAAAACCCGCAAAATTGAGCGATCATATGGAGAAAGTTCCAGGTCACGTCCACCACTGCTGAGTCCTGAGTCCTGACCCACGCTTGACCCACTTGTTGGGGGTGTGGGCGAGGGGGAATCTTGAGTTTAAACTTGTGGTTCTGAGACACTGACAAGTGGCAGTCAACTAGTGAACGTTAGTGAGTGGGTTGAGACGGAATGCAGCATCGAATCACAAGCATGGAACATGCTTCGAGAAACAATTCCAAATAACATGTCAGGTTCTGTAGGTGTAAGGGTTGTCTCCGTTATGGTCAAGAAGGAAGGGTTTTCAGGGTTTGAACCTGTTGATGTTAGCAGGACGGCTACAAGTGCCCGCTTATGGTCTCGCTGGGTTTTGAGGCTACACTACATTGCGTCGTTCCAAGGAATTTTGGGATTTCTAAAGGAAACGTTTGACAACAGAATGCCCCGGTAGCTCGGGTGCGATTTGTACGACAACGTTTCTCAACCATTATTCTGGGACGACTAGACATGCCCCCGACGGTAGCCTGCATCCTCGTTGAACTCCGTGTCATATTTCGCCAGTGCTACACGGAACCAATCGAGTGGCTAGACTTGCTTTCCACGTCAGAAAACTGAAGAGAGTTTCTTATAGAGCATGGAGGAAGGACCCAGCAAAGCCCCAAGCCGTGATCTAGATCTGATCACGATTTCGAAAACAATAGCTCCGGGGCTTCAATACAGATCAAATCAAATAACAACATGGGCATGGCAATTTTAGGCCAGCCAGTTCGGGATCGGCAGACGGTGAAAACGAAATCCGATCCAAATCACCCAGCTGAGAACCATAACTTCATTGAAAAGGGGCAAGCTGAAGCCAGACCTATGATGGGAAAGAGGCAAGAACCCTGTGCGTGAAGACGAAGATGCAAAAAGCAATCAATTTAACCACACAAGTTCTTGGACTGAGCCGCCTCATATCCCATTTGGGAAGTTCAATATCCATTCCACGTAATTCTCCTTCGTATACTTAATGATCCGCACGATTGAGGCTGCATGGGACATGGGATTTGCTCAGGGAAGGAGAATCAATATCGCAGAAGGAAATTCCAGGATAGTTTTGTCATTGTCTGTGAAGCGGGGCTAGTACATCTCGTGGAGCTCAACTTCCATTAGATTTCGTCAATACTCCATTCTGGACTCACGACAAGTGGTGTGGGACTATTTGCACTTTGTCAAGCCTGGTACCAATACCTACCAGTGGTATTTTGTGCTTGTGGGATCGCAGAGGGAGGATCTTATTTCGAACTTCCTGAAACTTTAAAGGGAGAGTGTGCCATCTCTGTCACGACCAAAAGTATCATTGTGGCTCACTTGATTGTAAAACCAACAGTACACTGCTGATAGAGGCTGAAATGTTCCCGCATTCTGATTATTCTTCGTTTTCTTCTTGTCCATTCGCATCTACGCCAAAAGACTGTTGATGACGCAGGGCAAGAAAAACAAGCTGATAAGTGCGAGGCTTCTTTCTGCGTGCACGACTTGCAGGCTGCGAGTCATGAAATCAGACGGATGAAGATGGCCGGAATCAAGCAAAATGAATTCCTCGTGATTCGCCAAGAGAACTGAGGCCATAGGTCTCATTGGCTGAAACCTAATTACTGCACATTTCCGGCTTGCATTAGCTTTTTCAAGTCGCCGACCTGAAATCCCAGAGGCTTGGGTCTGCCTCAACGACTTGCGGGTACGCACAGCGTCGTGTCGGTAATAAGCGAAGCTACCGTCTGCACAACATCGAGCATCGGGGCGCTTACCAGAAGAAGAACAACAAAGAGGCATTATTCCAGGGTGTTTGCATAGAGTTGTAGATTTTGACTTCACGGAGTATATAGCAGGCGCTGGGGTACCAACTTTCCACAACACGAAGCATATCTCGAAGGCGTTATTGACTACCCTTGATCAGTTGTCCATGCTACAGAATTCGTATCCCTACCTGTACGGTCATATTCCATCGTCAGTGGCTGTCGTCTCTGTCTGCAACCTGTTCGGCTGTGGAAATCCCGTGGTTGGTATCACCAGACATCTATCAATTCCATTTGCCCACGAAAACCTTAGCTAAAGCAACATTCATCCTCTCCCGTGACCGCATCGCTACCAAGAGATATCTTTGTCGTGCGAACCACGCCCCGTTGACGCACAGTGTAGCAATCGCCTCAGGCACAGGCTGCACCCGCACCCGCACCCGCAAACCGCCCATCAATGAAGGTAGGTGTGACTGGTGGACATGAGGTAAACAGGTCATTTGTGATCTGGAAACAAAAAGGAAAAGCAACTCCTTTGCCAAACAGACTGTAGTTCTCGAGGCCTAGATTTAACTCTGTGATCTAACCGTAAGCTGCGAAGTCCGGAACTCAGAAACACACCACAGGAAAGCTGCAGCCTCAATCAGGCTCAAGCCGTGGCGCAACGTTTAATGCTTTGAAAAGAATCTCGCCAATTTCACACATGTGCAGAAGTGCGTTTCCAGATATTTTTGGCCTGCCGCCGAAACTTGGCATCCGTCTTTACTGTCGAGTCATAGCCAGTGGTCTGATGAGGCGGTCGCAAACTCTAAAAAGGATTCAAGAGTCTAGAATGCTTGTTGAACTTTATTTCAACAACCCCAAACGGATACTGCGGTTGATGACGGCGCTTACTAAAAGCTGACTCCAGACTACTTCACAGATTTGTGAAATTAAACTTCAGCCAGGGCTACGGTCCAGTATTGCCGCCACATGTGGCGGGTGCTATGATCTGCTGCACCTGAAGAGCAGATCGGATCTGATCAGATCTGATCAGAGCAGGGGTAGATTGGATGCAGGGTAGGAATTTGAATAGGCGGAGTAGGAGTCGGTTCTGGCCATCTAATGATCTCTCCACGCACTGCTCTGCAGATAGTCAGCGCCTCGACTGTGATTGCAAAGTTCGCAATTATAGCTGTGCGAGCGGCTATGGCAGGAGAGCTGGGTAGTCATCAGAGTAGGAGGACACAGATGGTAATTATGTCTCCTTCAACAAGATACAATACTTGGCATAATAGAGTGGACGGAGATAGGTAGGTAGGAGTGCTGCAAAGTCGAAATTTTGCACTTCTGTTCCAGGAGAGTGGAGAAGAGGCTGCTGCGATATCCTTGCCATTACGAGAGCGCTGCCGCCCTGTTTCCCTCAAGCAGATCGAGACAAACGCTCGAAGTGGTCCAAGCTGGAGATTAACGGGGTTGAGCTGATAGACTTCATCAGGGATAAGCAGAGTTACTGAGTAATATCAAAATAGAAGAAACACTTGATGGATTTCACAACCGGATGATGTGTGGGATGTGGAGAGGCTTAGGTTTAAACTTCGCTTGTCCCGGGAGTCCCAAAGAAAGTTGTAAGCATATGCTCTGGCCCTACGATGTCTATGGGTAGAGGCGGTAACTCGACGTTTAATGATCTTGGCCGTAATTGAACGGCAATGGTCTGAACTGTTTGAATGCTACCTATTGAAGTTTCGCAATATTGCTGACGTAGTGCATATATTCTTGTTACCAGTTTTGTCTCCATGTCTAATAGAGGCTCGCTTGCAAGCTGAGTAGTCCAGGAGATTCTGGTTGCTTGACCACCGCTAGATTGGATATCTCAATTGTGTTCGAACGAGAGCTCAATAGGAATATCCGACATTTGCCTCCAATCGATGCCGCCATGTTTAGCGGTGTTTTCATTTTAAGTTGGTCCAATAACCAGTCTCAAATTCCTCGTTAGGATCCTTTTGGTGCACAGGATCCAGTCCTGCAAGTTTAAATCCTTTGCGAATATCAAATCTGGACCAATCTCTAAATACTTTGTAGTCACATATCCTTGCTCGCTGCCTTCCAGATCCCCTTGCTTGCTCCGTCGGTGACACTCAAACTACAGTCATGATATTTGGTAGACACAGGGGTACGGGAGCAGCAGATGCTCATTATTTGAAATCGTGAGAACGGGAATCGATCTTTATGAAGTTGATGCCATGCATGGAATTCGTTTTCATTACATGCCATATATGGCCTAGCTGGCTAGTCTGCGGGCATCCCGCCAGGTCTTCAGTAGGTCAATTATAAATTCCGACATTCAAACGGGGTTCTCTGATGGGCCACAGCCACCTAGAGCCTGCTAGGGTTAGAGTGGGGCTCGTATGTGGCAGTGGTTAGTTTTCCCGAGCGAAAAAGCCCACCGTCCGAAACGTCACTTGATCCAATAAAGGTATTGTTGACTACTGCACGGTACTCGTTTGCTAACTTCGAATGGCGTAGCTCAAAGGCAGTTTCAGGCAAACAATCCGAAGAACGCAGATCAGAATGCTTGGCAGGCCAGCTATATTTTTGCGTGGTAATTCATATTGACATGCTTGGAACTGCTTGTCTCGTGAGGGGCGTTTTACCTCCCAATCCAGTAGTATAGGTAAGTTTATAACTTTGTATCTTTCCCCTCCGGATCAGCTATCGAGATCGCGAATGCTGCGTCACCCAAGGCCGATCTGGACCTGTCCACAGATCCAAGCGTGCCTCCTCGTTCAGCCCCGAATCCGATCTTACAACGGTTTGGAACGGGCCCTTGCTTGCTTCGTCTGTTGACACCGAACCAGGACAGGACTACCGGTAGTGCAGTGTCGCGCAGAGCGGATGTCATAGATTGGCACGTACTGTAAATAGCAAAATGTCGTGTCGTGTCGTGTCGTGTCGTGTCGTGTCGTGTCGTGTCGTGT
>JACBAH010007206.1:0-23403 GCA_014282315.1 Neospermospora avenae | reverse complement strand
CTCCCAGCCCAGACTCCTCACCTCACCAGCATTCACCAGTCACCCTGTGGAATCGCTAAATCTACACAGTTTCAACCAACATCGGACCAATATCTACTTCTCGACATCTTCGTTTCACCTACAGACAGACAGACCTGGTGCCTCGAGCAGCATCAAACATTTCAAACCACGTTCCGCGACAGCTCTGTACATTCGCTTGTCTCCCTTGCGAAGTCTACCTGGTCTGTTGTCCTTCGTTCGGATACCGCTATCGTTCTTCCTGGAACTTAGAAGAATTCCTTTTGACTTGTCCTCATCCTCAACCGAACTCGAACTCGAACTACTGTAGAACCGATCGCTCTGAGAGCATCCTTTCTGTTTACGACGACAATTCGAACCCTTACCGCGAGCAGCTCGAAGTAATGTGGCAATAGTCTTCGAATACGGAAGAGATAATACACGGCTTCGTGCCGGAGCTGGAGTTGAACGAAAGTCTTTCGACTGTCTTCCGGCCCATTTCTTTCAATATGGCCCTCCCGGCCCCCATGCATTCGTTGGACCATTCGTGTTCGACGTTATTCAACAATACCTTGTACACATACTCGGCGATGGCTTTCCAGTCCTTAAAGATGGAACGTGGTGCAGATTGGTCACAGTTGGCTATGGGTGTTCCGGTAACTGGTGGAGTCTGCGTCAAATCGACACCGGTCAACGACACCAGTGCCGCAGCATTGTACATTGTAGGAGGGAATGCGAACGATACCGACTATCAGGGGCTTCAGCGGTACACCTTTTCGAATCAAACTTGGGAAACAATCACCCCAACAGTCGCTGTCACGCAAAACCGACTCTACCACGACGCTGTCTACCTGAACGCCTCGGACACGCTTCTTGTCTACGCTGGAACACAAGATGGAAGCAAGCAACTTTCATCTCAAACATTTACCATAGATGCTTCACCGCCCTACACGGTTTTGGCCTTTGAGGCAGATGCCCCGCCTGCAATATCTCCTATACTAATCCCATGGTCCGAGAGTAAAGCGATGTACATTGGCGGCAGTGAGACCAACACCAAGGCAATGATTTTCAGTCCTTCCAAATCATGGGTCGACTCGAAAGCCTCGTTTTCCAATCCGATATACAACACCTCCAATGTCAAGGCGATTGCTCTTAACGGTAACGATGGGAGCAAAACCATCTACACTTTTGATATGACGACCTCTCCAAACACCGTCAACCGGACAATCTTGATTGATGCAAACGGAAACCCAGTCACAAAGTCCCCGCCCGTGAGGGAGAAACATGTGACAACGCGCAATATTGAGAACAGAGCTGAGCTGACGGTGGCCGCTTGGCCAGAATATAACGCAACGCTCGCGCCCATGAGCACCAGGACTTCGTACTCTATCGCAAAGGATCAAAGCGGGATGGTTGTGGTCACGGGAGGAAATGATGAGGATGTGCTCTGTATCTTCAAGGCAAGATCTAATGCGTGGGCAAACGCTACATCCATGCTTGCATCGAGGGCAGTCTCACAGCAAGGTCTTGGGACACCTCCTTCGTCAACGCTGTCCTCCTCGATCTCGCCCGAAACGGCAGCAAGCGCGGCGGAGTCATCCACAGCAGCAGCACCACCAAGTGAGCCAGACCGTGACTCTCCCTTCCCAACGAAGATTGTTGCAGCCGTACTGGGAGCAATTGCCGGTGCAGCTCTGATTCTGGTAGCTGTGCTATTATGTCTCCGCTGGAGGAGGAAGAGGAGGCAGCATTCAGAGGCTGGCGTGGAGAGACGTGCGAGTGGGTTCCCGGAGGAGAAGAGTGCCATGGACTTCACTGATAGAAGTCCACCGCCAATCGCTACGACGAGACAATTCCCGGGACACGAGCAATCAGCATCGCAGGGTTCTTTCTCTTCTATGGCGATACTAATGGGTCGCGTGGCTCACAGCCGAGGCGATGAAAAGGCAATTGGAAGTGACCAGTTCAACAAAGATTACAAGGGCAACATCAGCAAGCCCATGCCGCAGTATGAACCACCTGTGACAGTCTTTAGGGACGAAAAGACAGTCTCCTTTGCCGAGCAGAGGAGTGACAGGCCGCCACTCAGTGGGCTTCCAGCAGGACCCAGGCCTCGTGGCAGTACTAGAGGCCAAAGACGCGGAAGTACGAGGAGAAGTTCGGGCTGGAACCGATACTGGTCTGGAGGAAGCTCGCTGAATATTCTTGGATTCGGATCAAAGAGAACCACATACGACGAAGGATCAGATCGAAGCTCGGAATACTCGATCCAACAACTACCGTCAAACAGCTCCGCTATCGTACCGCCTTTGAACATCTCAGACAGGCCCGAGCTATATCGAGTAACCTCTGGGAGCCCAACTGTCGCGCATCCCTCGAGCAAGTTCCCTTTCTCTGCGGAGATGTCAGGCAAGATTGAAAAGTCTGGATCTATCAGCTCCATGTCATCTTACAACGATGATCGACACGATGCCTTTTCGAGCGGCATTCCAGCAAGTGTTAGCGAGCAACAAAAATGGACACCTGTTGGAGCCAACGGTGGTTGGAATGCCCGCGCCAGTAATTATTCGGAAAGTGTCTATGCAACAACAATCAACGATAGAGACACTCGCTTCCCTGGCGCACAGCCTGATATTCCTCGAGTACCAGCGCAATCTGCAGACATGTCCTGGCTGAATCTTGGTGGTGGCTCAATGATATGAGACCTGCGCAACGATGATCTGGATAGGTTCCAGCACTACCTCAATCACAACCGCATCTTCCGTTTCTTGCTGTATATTAGCGTGTTCTGCATTTAGGTGTTTGAATCATCCTGCTGCATTTCTTGGGGTTACAGGCATATTGGCATTTTCTTCACCGTTTTCCTTTTCACATGCTTTCATCAAGCCATCAGCGGAGCTCGATGTTGTTTTTCACATTTTTGAGCCAGGTTGGGCTCGGGCGTTATGATACCTAACTTTCGTTTACTTTTCTATTTACCGCTCAAACCCAATCATTCTTTTGCTTTCCTTTAAGTGTCGAATGGGGGAGGAGTGGACCGCATTGCGTCTTAGACTATACGGTTGCCTTCTGCATATTTGTTTGTAGCGAGACGAGCTGAGCAGTTGCTCGAATGACTTTTCCTTTGATGTATGTACAGTGGGTGACAGGCTAAAAGCCTCGGGAGAAGAAGGGGAAGAGATGAACGAGCAGAATGCTGGTTATTTAATGCTTAAATGGTGGAAGTCGAAAAGAGGACGTCAAGAGAGGCCGTGAGGGTCAAAGACTACATGTAAGAAGAACGAGCTGAGTGGCATAATCAAAAATCAAAATCAAACAAATTTCAAGATCTATCGTTTTTTCGCTGATTTCCACATGTGATCACCACGTTATCGCATTCAACTCGTGATTCAACAAGCGAATTTACTTTTCAGTTTCCTTTCACTATCTCCCCTCCTCTTCCTTCCACACATCCATCCCATCTTCACTCCCTCCCCGACAAACAACCTCAACCTCAAACAAACACATTAAGGAATATATTTACACTTTACTCACTCCAAAACATGATCCGCCGAGCCGAAACCGTAGCGCCTTTCTTCCCGCTGACCCTATCCAACCCAAGCTGTGCACGACTTTCCATCCAATGTTCAACTCCAGACCGAGCCGACTGTACATGTAACTTGAGCCCGTAAGCGATGCGTCAGATGTGTGAACGTTACCGGTTGTTTGTCTTCTTTGCGAGCTTCTTTGGGGAACGGAGAGCGAGACTGAACTGTGCACTGGCTTGGAAGGTTGGAAGGTGTTGGTGTTCGGTGTCGGTGTTTGCTAGTCAGTTGGGGTGGATAGGTGATGAGCTGGACAGACGGCTTCTGAAGGGCTCGGATGGGATGTTTGTTATTTTTGAGCGGGAAGACTGGTGTGCCGAGTGGTGTACGTTGGTATTGCGTGTCATGTACGTATCCTTTCTTCTGATGAACGCCTACACTCTCCCCCTCTATTTTGTGTCTCCTACTCAAGTATCTCTACATCTTCGCTGTAGCGTCGGATTCACGGAACTTGTCAATCAGGCAGCGTATAAAGCCGAAGGAAGGTATTTCGAGAATCGAGCGCAAGCGCGAAGTGAGACAGGAACAATTACTTGACGGCTTCACATAGAATGCGAGACTCGAGATATCTGTTTCATTCCACGAATAGCCCTCGCAAACATCGTTGCCAATGTGCACGTGGTAGCTACTGTACATCGAGATGAACCATCCGGAGCGATTATACGACTATGTCAGACGTGGACTCATGATTCGGTGCGAGATCATAAAAGTGTTACAGTAAACTCCTTGCGAATTCAGGCTCATCAGATAGATGAGTTGGCTGTGATATGTCTCGCTATCTCTCCCTTGTTGATCTGTAGACCTATGGTTCGACAGTATTTATAACTTGGACGACTGTACAATGTACATCTGACGAACAAACGATACGAGTCTTTGCGAAATGTTGTATCCTGTTACTAAACTAATCATCGGTGCTCTTTACAGACGAATTGACTTTGATGAAGGCTGGAAGGCTTAGGATAGTGGGTGCTTCCTAACCAGTTATTCAAGCAAACAAGCTCAGTAGCCAATGTACTTCAGCTTCAAATTCAAAAGCTACATATTGGTATTCAATATCTGAGGAGGGCATCAGATCACCAGTGTCAGACCTGGGTATCAGATACAATTTCCGTTCCCGCACTCAAATCCCCGGCGCCCACTCTACCTACAACCATCGACCTTCAGGGCTAGACTCTAGGTATCTTTATGTTTTGCTCTCTTTAACATCCAGAAGATCGTCGATATAATAGAACACGACATACGGGGCTGTCTAGAGTCGTGCGCGGTTTGAAAATTGAGCTCCGTGATTCAAAGACTTACTACAGTCAGGTCCTCTGATAATTCTTCATCAAAATAGACTATAAATCCGACTGTAATTCATTAAATTAGCATACCTCTAGATGAAAGTTATAAAAGTTGCTATGAGTTCAAGTCGGGGTATTTGTGGGTGACTACGGTTTCGCCTCGGTGAGCTCAGGTCTCAGCCCTACGGCTGCACTTGCAACAAAAACGATATCACCACAGTGACTACACTCAGCCCTACAGCTGCGCTATGCAAAATTTCAGATTCCTCATGATGCTATCTGGCTTCTGTAGGAGTTTATGACAGCGTCGACTAATCATCATCAGTCGCCCTATCGTCTTACAACGCGATCGCTACTTGCACCCCTCTTTGTACTGCACAGGAAACATCCAGAACAATCTGTCGGCATTTGAGACTTGCAATGAACGAAAACAATATGACAGCATTTGGTATCGAATCAAAAGAAGTGATGATTTTTCAGTACATCGGATTGGATACCAATACGACGTCAAAGGATTTCGACTTCTTTTTCAAAATCTATCTTTATCCCCAACTGCCTTTGGCTAGTATTCTGTGAATTTAGTCTTCAGAAGTTATCAGCTTACGATACATATGAACGAGATGAATATTCCAGCAAGATAGAACCCTCAGCCTGGAGAAGCTGCTCGAAATCAACTCAGTAACGATATCGCAGATGTTCCAGCGCCGTAAGTCGTGAGCCTGCTGAAGGAAGTCGACTCGAGTCACTCGACTACAGGTAAAGAAGCGATTTTTCTACATAGAAATTTCTAGAACCGGAATCTGTCGACTTCCTTGAGAACCCACTATATAGCAGTCTCAAACTCATTTCCTGAACTCGTTTCTGGTACTGTGTCTCTATTGAGCTGTCTTCAAGATAGGTACCTAGGTAGGTATGGAAGCCCTCGCTTCTTCAAGAATACTCGCTTACTGAAGTCAGTAAACATGGAAGAGATGGTCTAAACCAGTCCTGACCAGTGCTGACCAGTCCGATCAAAGCCAGTCAGATCCACAAATAACAATGTTTATTGAGTACAGACTATTGAAATCGATATCGATAAGCTTCTGCTGAGATTGCCGTGTCAATGGACATTTTTGCTAAACTATGCTTATACCTTGGCAAATGACGATGCAGTGTTAATCGCTAGGAGAAGGGATTCTCCGCCATTTCAAGATGGGATTTGTTTGCTTCGGGAGTTGTGTAATGAGAATCAATTCCGCCTTCATACTCCCTCAGTGAGAAACGCAGGATAGATCTAGAAAGTGCCTTGTTCAGGTTAGGATTCGCTGAAGACAGAACGCTTGGGACTGAAGACCTGACCAGGACATTTGTGTCATATTTCTTATCCAGGCGGTTACGCGAGAAGTCGGCAAGACAAGATGCAGGCGTTTCCAAGCTTTAAGCTTTGTTTCTCAAGGTTGAATGACATTCGTAATCAACGCCATTAACGCAAAGTCATGCTACAGCATCAACTCGAGGATGCCGTACAAAGTTCTGAGAGTACCCGTTACATGCAATACTATCTCGAATCGCGAAGGGCAACTAGAGTCAAACGATACAATACCTCAAAATGATAATTAGGAACAGGCAAGCGTGCCGCGTGGTAGCCTCAAACACAGACGCTCAATGCTATGCAGACTGCCATGCTCCTCCCAGAACCTCAGTGAACCTCTAACAAATCTACTGTATTACCTCTACTGAGTTCATAACTCAGAATGGTACAATCCATAAAGTGCAAAATCAATCTCCAGATCTTCTTCTGCATGCCTCCTTGCCTATTTTTGCCTTGTAGGGGTCCGACAGCCATGCCCAGCAGCGGAACGTTGGGCCGGAAATCTTTCTCGTGTTGAGTAAAAGGCAGTATATAATCGAGACGAAACATCAATACCGGTCTCACATCAGCGAAGTCATCACCGAGTCTCGTAAGCGTGAAGAGACCGACTCGACCTTTCTGCGAAGCGACAACGAGAAGACACAACTCAGGGATCACAGCGAACATGTTGAGTCGGTCGTATCGGTCGAGAAGTACTGCCTGAGCTGAATTTGGCATTTTTTGCTGAAGGAAGTTTCTGCATATTGTGCTGAGCATCTTAGGGTTTGGTGGGATCAGCTCGATGTCTTGAGCACTGGTTCGGATGACTGCCATTCGTCCCTCTTGTAACCGTGGTATTGCTTGTGACTTCTTGGTTACAGACGCCTGTTGTGTCTGTGATAGTCTGGTGGAGTTCTGCAAGGCTGCCACATGGATCCCTCCAGTCATCCTCTGCCGGAGCTTCTCCAAAGTACTGATCCGGTATCGAGCGTCCAAAGGCAGGAGAAGCAAGAACTTTAACTCTTTGATAGCCTTTTGGAATGATTCTCCTCCCTTCCATTGTATCTTAATTCTGTCATACATCTCGTTCAGCCAGTCCCCAATTGGCTTGGAATACCAGTCTTCGGAGGACAAATGAGTAGTCATCGCTTGGACCCACCCATCTGATTGAAAACCAGGTATTCCATTCGGTTGCTGCAACATACACTTCGTGCGTTCATAGTCATTCAACAAGTCAATGACATACGGCCGTATAACATCCCAAGGTGGTACTGCATGAGGAGGAGGGACAGTCGGCGAGCTTTCCAATGAGAGCATATTGGGCAGAGGTAGAGGAGGATCAACAAAATATAAACAAGAAGGATGGATGATGGAACTGTTTCCAACATTCGCTATGCTAGAACTGATGTCCAGCGACTGGAAACAGAGCGCATCAACATAGGTATTCAGCTGCATAGCGAATTTCAGATGCTTGACACCCAGCGCTTCTTGAGGTCTGCATAGTGTTACTTAATGGAGGAAACCTACATATGGCAACAGATAGAACAAGCGCGTGAGGGACTTACGATTTTGCAGGCATGAAATAGCTTGTGGGAATACATAGAACTCCCCAGCCTCTGTTTCCAATCAGCGCTTTTCCCACGATGAATTGCAACGTACATTCGCTGTGGATTAGCGGAGCTTACCGTGGCTCGAACTCTTCATTAAAATCTGGCCTAATGAAAGAGTCTCGATGAATCTCTGGCCACTGAAGAGTTTCGCGCGTGGCTAGGTCAAGTGACCACTGATGCAGCATACACAGTTAGTCATCTTGTCGAGCGATGATTTAAAGGTAACGAGCATTCACATCCAAACGTCCTGCATCATTGACTTCAAGCAGAACTCACACCACACTATCGAGAAGCCTTCTTCGAATTTCTTTACCACGCTCGAAATTTCCGCATGGCTCCGTATGACGCATTGTTGAGCGAGTGAACATAAGTTTCCGATCTATCTAAAGCAAGGTTGTGGAGAATAAAACATATAGAACTTGTACTCACAAGTTTACCATTGACATCGGTTGCAAGAACTGTGCTGGCCTCTCCATTTTCATTACTGACGAAGTCAATAGACGGTATGTTGCTACCTGACGGCCCCAACGGGAGTCTCAATCGACAGCCGTTGCGTCCTGTAACGGTATCTAGCACATGTGATTCCGATTGATGTCGTAGATCCAAGTGCATGACAGTAACGAACGGGTTGTCAGAGGCAGGAAATGAATGTGCTGGCCAGTCGTGTCCCGTGCATTCTTGACCATCTCGACTCTCTGAGTCAAACGCGTAGCTGAGTGCTAGAGCAAAAACAATAACCTCTCGGCGATTCGTCCCGACTGCGATTAATCTGGAGTGTTGATGTATTGATAGTCCCCAGGCACTCACACCAACATTTTCGTGGAACAAGCTATTCACTTCAGTCAGGCTTTTCAAGAGTGAAGACACAGTCACTTACGGCCGAGTGAGACTTATTGGAGCTTCCTTGCAAAAGGAGTTGACTGACTCGACATCTCTCTGTAGAAGGCGTGTATAGTATGCAACAAGGCTAAAGGATAGTATGTAACTTAGCATCGTGACCAAGTTCAAGGTTACCACAAAGAATGAAACTTTGGGTATATGAAAATTTGATAGCCAGCCAAGATATAACCTACTCGCCATCGTCGCATGCTATCTAAGGAAGGTGTTAGTAATTATGTATCTTGCTTTTGTCGTAATACCGAACAAGACATGATGTTGAACCCCAAAGCTTGGATATAAAAGTTTACAGACAGGACACATACGAGCAAGATCTCAAAGTCTCCAAGCTTCCCCACCTTTATGCTGTTAGCATCGTGTGGGTGTATCCCTTCGATGTAGCCGCCGACACTGGACGCCTGAGAACTTCTCGGAAGATCAATGACCAAGTCCGGCGCTATTGGGAGCTTTTGGTAAAGGTTTCGAGGCTTCGTAATATGAATGCGGTCTCCATAAGCTGCGAAGTACAAATCGAAGTCGTGCGAGAGAGCAGTGAGGTTGTTCCGCCAGTGCGCGATTCTAGGACGGTGCCTGTCACCGTGTTCAAGGATACGTTCATTGACCTTTAGAGCAAAACATCAGTATAGCATCATGATTGAAAGGACATCGCGCATACTCTATCTCGTCCCCTCTGCCCCTGAAAATTATTCACCTTGATCTCGTCGAAATTCCTGATTTCCATCTTGTAGATGGGCTGATGGATGTGGTGCTAGACATCGAGGAGATGCTGGACGGAGCTATACCATCACTCTACGTCGTAGTTTCCACACAGTCAGACGGAAACGTACGGCAATACTTATACTAATTGGAGTAGAACATCTCTGGACGCTGCAATATGAATGTTGATTGCAGGAGAAACCAAGTGAAGCTTCGTGAGGTTGTGAGCTCCTGCAAGGCTGTCGCCCCTTCCAGGCGGGGCTGATTCATAGCCTCGCGCCTTCCTCATACATAGATGAGTATTGTTTTTATAGCATACTCACAACATTTTCTACTACCGATGAAGTCAAACAATCTAGACCCCTTAGTCTTCCACTGAGAATCGGAAAGCGTTGTATCTTGATCCAGTACAATTGACTTGTAACAAAGGCTACAAACAGTCGGAGCACCCATGCGATACTACTAAAATGCTAGGGGTTCCAGGATAGTCGTAACAAGAAGGCATGCTTTGACCTGAGCCCTGTGCCTGTGTCAATAGCCGTCCATAAAATTTGGGTTTTGGAGGCAGCGAGTGATACTCGAAATGAATTGTTAAAGACGACCAAGTCCAAGAACGATCTCGCTTAAAATTTATCTAGCAAGCCTTGAAGAATAGATAAGATTTTCCTCCTTCGAATCCCTCCGACTGTTTGCTCGCAGAAGTCTAAGAAGGTTTAAAGAAGTGCTATTGATATTTATAGAGAATCATAAGATGGCCGATCGTTGGATACTTCGGCCGCCCTCGCAGGATTTCTTTCCATGAATAGTTCTAGTATAACTTGTTAAGCAATATCCTGCTACACCTTCGAGATAAGGATCAGATAGACCCAGCTCGTCAAGACTTTGCCAGATGCCACACTAAAACGAGTCGAACACTGCGCGTTTCAACAGCGTCCGACCTGCTATCAATATGAGGCAACTAGTCCGGAACTCCTTTGAATTTTCGTGTTGGTAAAGGCGTTGAACACTTAGGCGTATCGTCCACGCAAGTTAAAGACGCCTCCTTACAACCGCGTCATAACTAGAGTCTGACCAGAAAGATAAGCAGCTGTATTGAATGTCTCAATTATAGGACACAGTCATATCAAACCTTAAAAGGTGAAATCTTGGCTACTATTCACTTTTGCACAACAGTATTGTCTGCGATCACAATGCTTCGAGGGGTATCTTCTACGATCAAATAATCGTGATCAGCAGCTGTGTCGTCTTTAAAGCTTGGTGGAAGCAAGGTCTCTAATGAGGTTGATAGAGTGCGTTCGTCTAATTCGATTTGACGGGATTGTATTTATCGGATCTTCAGGAACTAATCCGGAAAGACTGCTCGGAGGGGAAGGAGAAGATGAGTGTAGAAATTGAGAACTTGTTCTATCTTCATACTTCGAGGCTTCGTCTTTACCGCTTTAGTCCTTTTTCTACTCTCGATACCGCTGACTTAAGTTCTTCTGTCTAATTGACAGATATATTCACCTGAAGAACGTGATCGAGTTGAGACGCCGTAATATTGTTTTCGGAAAGCAAAATCCGTTTGTTGCCATCAGAGAATGAAGTGCAACTTTGTTGCAGCGTCTATCCATATACTCCTTCTCCTGTTTCTGGCTCTGAGCTTGCAGTTCTGCAGTTGAATATCTTTGTGTTGGTTGCAGGAACTTCTCGCTTAGCCTCGGTAACGAAATAAACAGACCAAGGCATGGACGAGTTTTACTGGCTCAGTGAAACTTGAACTTCCCTATCTGAAATTTACGCCGAAATCAGGTGTCGAAGAGTGCTATCATGTAAGAAGTTAGGAGTTGTGATCTCCCTTATTTCAACCGCGGGCTCCGCTGGTGGTATAACCTTATCTTTGGCTGCCGAAGTTATGATTTTGAATTCTGAAGATATTTCGAGGGCAGGGAAGCTCGTCGGCTTGTATCTTTCTTTGCGAGAAAATTGCCTCCCAGCTCATCTCAATTAGTCGAGTTCTGGCGTGAGACGATAGAAAGTAACATGGACGCTTTTCATTGCCGTAACCTGGTGTTCGAGGGTAAAATGCAGTCAAAGGCATTGCAGTAGTCTTGATTTGGGCTCTGTTCCGAAAATGTGTTCAGAGACATCATGGTCTTGATGATGAGAAACATTTGACTGCAGTACATTGCGGGGTAAACTGCTGGGCAGTCCAAGGCAGACTGGACACAGTGCACCGATAATGGCTGCATTCGAAGAGAAGTATCTACTGGCTCCAGTAGTTGAGGCTGACTCCTGCGCGTCTGCATGAAGGTCTCAGCCACGCAGCTCGAATCGGTTGCTGGATTTCATGTTATGTCTAAGAGCCTCAGTGAGTCGCAAGAATTGAATGGTTACTGACATTTAACATCTTCCTCGAAATGACTTCTCCCTTGGTACAAGCGCCGTCATACACAGATCCATCACGTATTGACGTTTTTGACTCACAATTGAGATATGCCGGCTACCAGATTTTTACCCACTTGTTGGCTTCCAATACATATTTCCTCGTTGGTCGAAAGTTCCCATAGTTGAATGCTCGAGGCATTTTGATACTTCAAGACCAACTGTCGGAGCTCGAGACGGAATTAGCGTCACTAAATGAGGCCATCACACGAGCTGGGGCCGCACCTCACAATGCGAGAAGCCCAAAGCTGCGTTATCCATGGCATGACTTCATTTGTTTTATTAATGAATTCAAGAATATCTGATATGACTTTGGCTTTGTGATCAATCCCAAATCGTGACTTCACTTTGGTCTATTTTGTTACCATTATACCACTGTCCTACTTCGGGTGGCTGCTTTCGAGTGGCTATAGCCATTTATTAAAGTTCAGGTGAGAGCTCGGCTAGACATCGAAGGTGCGTTCGGACGAAGCGAGAATTAAAAAACAAAAGATATCATTGTGTTCTCTTTTAATATTCGGTAGTTATGCGTGAGCTAGGAATCTAGGATATCTTGTGTAGCTGAGTAAAGCCCTTTTAAGTGATCCAAGCCTCTGAAGGATCCACACCCTCCATACAAAGTCCTCATCCACTTCCTGTAGGTGGCCAACTGAAATGCGAGATTTTATAGTATGGCTCTACACAATGCGTGGTCCAACAAGGGTGGGTTCTTCCGCTCCGAAGTCCCAGGAATGGCGTAACGAAACTGAATGGTTCCTAAGAAATGTCACTCAACCACGGCATACCCAACTTCCTCATCTCAACAGCCAATTGAAACAGGTAATCCAAACTAGCACCCATCAGCACTCCATCTCCCATTTGGAGAGGAAAGAACGAGAACTCACCTCTCAGCCTGCGCCTTCGCCTTATCCACCGTATCACCCCACACATAAACCCCATGTCGCCTCACAAGCACCGCATACGCATCCGGATACGAATCCATAGCCTCTTCCAGACTCTCCGTTAAATCCTCCTCAAATGGTGTATTCTCAATAACCGGAATGCGTAACGTATCATGATATCCCAAATTCCCCTGTTTTTGATATCCTCGCCCGAAAGCTTTGATTTGTTCGATGTTGTTGATTTCGAAGAATCGGTGGGAATCGCTGGTGGAGGTTTGCGATTGTTCGAGGAGGAGAGTGACGAGAACAGCCCATTGAGAGTGAGAGTGGATGCAGCATCTGGCGCCGCGTTTCGTGAAGGCAGCCATGAAGAGAGGTGTGCATTGGGATGGCTTGAAGGTCGGAGGCGAGCGGAGGTAGACTCGTTTCTTAGGATCTAGTTGTTTGGACATTTCGAGGACGTAGATATCTTCTGGTTTCATCATTTCTTTCTGTACGCCTGATGGCGCGAGGTAGACTAGGTCCCTGATGCCGATGAGCATTTGCGTAGATTTATTTCCCGGTAGTAAACATACTCATCGCGAATGCTTGCTCCTCCTCCTGCGAACTGTTAGTGATTCCCTCAGAGGAAAGCGGGAAAGCTGTACCAGTCCCTGTCACCCAGCCTAAGCCCCAAAACTTCTTGCACAGCTCTGGAATCAGGTTTGCCGGGTGTTTAGGGTCGTTGGATTTTATCAGATGGTCATTATTATTTGGTGACTCCAGATCTGTGTCCAGCGAGGATGCCATGTTGAAATTCTTAGCCAGAGGGGAAGAGAGTAACAAAGAGAATTATTCAGAGATTGAGAACTGAGGTACGATCCAAGATTTATGGGAAGTTTTTCATTCGATGGTTGTACAAGTGTTGAAATGTTGATTGTGAAAATTGCTAGTAGTAAAAACAAGCTCATTCAGCACCTGAAATTATAGAGGGGTTCAAACCTCGGGACGCGGGGTTCTCCAATTGCCAGGCAGACTAGTACAAGCCACCCAACCACCTCGAAACGTGGGCATGGACGTAATAGCCAGTACCCTTCCTGTTGGCTCGGGAGGGGAACCGGCTATTAGGTATCGCATTGATAAGAAAAGAAAACGAGTATTACTAAGCAACTGGAAATCGTAAATTAGACCCGAGGCCTGCTCTCTCTCGTCTAATCATAATTGAGTTTTCGATTCGGAATTTACTTCGTCGCAGCTTCAACCGGACTCGAAATAGTAAAGCAAAAAGCCGATGCTTGAGGCTGATGATGGTCCCGGGACAAGGAGCTGATACCAAGGCGGTGAAAGTCTCAGGTGTGGATTCTTATATTACCAATATTTGTGGAATGTTCTAGCTCGTTGTACAAACCTCATACCGCTGGACGGAGTTAAGATCGAAGAAGAGTACCTTGATAAGTGGCAGACGAGAAGTATTGAACACACACACACATATATACCTTATTTATATACATATATAAATATTTCCATATTGACAGATAGTGGAGTCGTTGATAAGGGATACGATCTTGTAACCACATCGGTATGAGGAATTGTACAAGCAGAACAGGTGAAATCCGAAAGGCTGTCTAGCAAGCTCCTTATTGAGTAGTCATTAAAAATGTGATCTTTCAACATCATTGATTAGACCAAGTCAATCAGGTACTGTATATCACTCGACCATTATTGTACACAACGTTGCTCCTATTACCCTTGGGAATTCCGCATATCAAGCATGCTGTACTCCTGACACTTCGAAATGAAGCTCATGCCTGTAAATTCTATTGCAAAGGGAGCTTAATGATTGGCTAGAGTATGCTAGATCTGATGAGCGGCGCGGCTCCGTGCTTCCCCTCAAATCCGTCTGATAGTGTGGAATGTAGCCCATACTAAGTTACCTGACGCATGCGTGCACATATGAAGTAATCTAAAGTATAAAAGTCTAAAAGAGCCAAAAGAGGCACCATCTCATCTCCCAACTCGTGTCAATGTCAATTGACATGACTGGTAGTGACACGTATTCAAATTCACCCTGCACGGCATTGCTTGCTCCTCTCCTGTTGAATTGCATCCCAGGTTGTCACTGTATCCGTTGCGGTTAGTGAAGCAGAGTGAGCGTACAGCCGAGCACCAGCTGCACTTCCCTGCCACTGCCCCAGCTTTTACTTAAGGCCACCTGGCAACCTCGACAGCCGAACGAATATTAAGCAACTAAATCTCCATCACCACTCCTTCTTCTCCTCCCCACGACCTCACGCAGAGCTCTGGAAGCAACACCACCACTACGAGTCTTCTAACATAGTCGACTATCCCTCTCTTGTATCCTATCTTCCCATCGAATTGATTGATTAATTGATCTGTTGTGATCAAGATGCGTTTCTCAGCAACTGCCGCCATCTCGGCTGCTGCCCTTCTGTCGGGAACCGTCAATGCCGATGATGCTCAGGCTGTTGTAAATGAGGCCAGTTCTTCTGTCACCGGTGCCGCTGGCGATGCGTCTTCCGCGAAGCTCCCAGAGCTACCAATTTTCACTGTAAGTCTCAGAAGCTACATCCCTACCTGGGATGTTTCGGAACCATTGTACCTGCAATCGAATGCTGACTTCTCTTCCCTCTTAGCCTACCAAGATTAAGGGCGACTTCGTAGAACAGTTCACAGACGACTGGGAGGCACGATGGAAGCCATCGCATGCCAAGAAGGATACTAAGGGTTCTGACAAGGACGAGGAGTGGGCATACGTCGGTGAATGGGCCGTTGAGGAGCCACATGTTTACAAGGGAATGGAGGGTGATAAGGGCTTGGTCGTAAAGAATGCAGCCGCTCATCACGCCATTTCCGCCAAGTTCCCCAAGAAGATTGATAACAAGGGCAAGACCCTGGTTGTTCAATATGAGGTTAAACTTCAGAGTAAGAATACCTGTTTCAGCCCTTTCTCATATACATGCTAATGCTGTCGCAGACGGTCTCGAGTGTGGTGGTGCTTACTTGAAGCTTCTTCGCGATAACAAGGCTCTCCACCAGGATGAGTTCTCCAACGTTTCCCCATACGTTGTAATGTTCGGTCCAGATAAGTGTGGATCCACCAACAAGGTCCACCTTATTATCAACCACAAGAACCCAAAGACCGGCGAATATGAGGAGAAGCACTTGGCAACTGCCCCAGCTGCCCGTATTGTCAAGACCACCGAGCTTTACACCTTGATTATCCACCCAAACAACACCGCCATCATTAAGTTGAACGGCGAGCAGGTCAAGGAGGCCAACCTTCTCGAGGACTTCCAGCCAGCTTTCAACCCACCCAAGGAGATTGATGACGAGAAGGATAGCAAGCCAGAAACCTGGGTTGATGAGGCCAGAATTCCCGATCCAGAGGCTACCAAGCCTGAGGATTGGGACGAGGATGCGCCATTTGAGATCGTCGATGAGGCTGCCACTAAGCCTGAGGACTGGCTTGAGAATGAGCCTCTCTCTATCCCTGACCCAGAGGCCGTCAAGCCAGAGGATTGGGATGATGAGGAGGATGGAGACTGGATGTAAGAATATTCACTTCCGCAGTCCGGCCCTTGCTTGTGCTAATCATTTGAACAGCGCTCCAACTGTTAGCAACCCCAAGTGTGACGAAGTATCTGGATGTGGACCATGGGAGAAGCCAACCATCAAGAACCCCGGGTACAAGGGCAAGTGGACGTAAGTATTAACATCACTCTTGCATTGAGCCTTGCTAACTGTACATAGCGCACCATACATAGACAACCCAGCTTACAAGGGTGTCTGGGCTCCTCGTAAGATCAAGAACCCCAACTACTTCGAGGACAAGCACCCATCCAACTTGGAGCCAATGGGAGCTATCGGATTCGAGATCTGGACCATGCAAAACGATATTCTCTTCGACAACATCTATATCGGTCACTCCGTTGCTGAGTAAGTAAAATTGAATAGCGAGCATTTTGATCATAATTAACCTCGATCCAGTGCCGAGAAGTTCGCTGATGAAACATTCAACGAGAAGCATCCCATCGAGCAATTGGTTGAGCTGGCTGAGAAGCCAAAGGAAGAAGAGTCCAAGCCAGCCCGCTCCCCATCCGACCTCGTGTTCACTGAGGACCCAATCCACTACATCCGCGAGAAACTCGACCTCTTCTGGACCATTGCCCAGAATGACCCAATCCAGGCCATCAAGTTCGTCCCTGAGGCAGCTGGAGGTATTGCCGCCGTTATCATTACCATGATCGCAGTCCTCATCGGTCTTGTCTCCATGGGTGGCGCTACCCCTCCACCACAAGTCAAGAAGGCAGCTGCCAACGTCAAGGCCGCCGCCACTGATGCCAAGGACAAGGTTGCTGATGCCGCCGCGTCTGGAATTGAGAAGGCCAAGGCCGAGAAGCGCAACACCCGAAGCACTTCGTAGATTGGAGGTTATAATAATCGAAGTTTAGTGAAGGTGAATGAAGGCTCTGAGCCACGGATAGGAGGATGTTACAGTAGGCATTTGAAGATATACTATAGGGTCGTATTTTGCGATTTCCTGGGAAAATGGGAAAGTGATGATACATTTTTCTCTCTCGCAACACTGGAACATCTGTATTTTAGGCGCACAAAATGTTGAAACAGAACAAACAGTTAAGACTCGTATGCCTTACCCGCTTGTGACAGACTTTTATGACGTTTTTGAAGTACACTCAAGTACTTTTCTGATAGTTCTCGAAAAGTCTGTCTACCACTTTCTGCCAAGCAAACCTCGCTAGTTTTGTTCACTTGAAAAGAAAGAATTATGGGATATGACTTGATTCCTGCGACAACCTGTGAGCCAAAGTCTGGGCTGCAGAGCTCTCGACATGGGAGTTCAACACTTGCTTTGGTCTGTTGATGAATCGTGGAACAAGATCGGCATTACAGTCAGCACCACACACGGCCGGGTCCAACTTGTGGGGCAGATTATGAGTATCTTAAAACGACATCCAAGGTCAATTTACGACTTTCTCACATATTGATATTATTGAATAAGCGTCGCCGGGCAAGGGCATACGGACTGGCAGACATAGTGCTGTGATGTACTGTATGAAGTTGCACTTCCCGGGCCAGTCCTGTCGATCATTATACGCAGTGGACATATTGAGATTATTGGATTCGTTGATTCGTTGTTCGTTCGTCTCTCTATATCTTACATTATCAGCAAGATATAAAACAGTAGTGCTTCCTCGTATCTATGTTGGTTATCCTCCCAGCTTTGCCAAATTATCCTTACTGATTCCCCATATTCATCAATTAATCATCCATAGGAAATTGCATGGCATTATCCGCACTCTGCTTCCTCGACCTCTCTTCCACTCCATTTACACCTCGACTTGCAACTCCCTCAACCTGCGCCACCCACCTCTCCGGCATGATACTCTCAAAACTGAACTTCCCCTTCGAATTTCTCAATACCTCTCCCTCCTCCGTGATAATAGCATCAATCAGCTCATGCGGCGTGACATCGAAAGCCGGATTCCAGACTCCGACTCTCTGATCCGCAATCGCTACCCTCGCTGTACGGCTCGTGTCCACTTTACTGTCTTTGTCGACGATGGCGCCGGTGATTTGCGTAAGTTCTGTGCCGGGTCGGTCTTCGATCTTGATGCTGGCGCCGGTTTCGGTCTCCAGGTCGATGCTGGTTGTTGGTGCGGCGACGATGAACTTTATGCCGTGGTATTTGGCGAGGACGGCGAGGCTGTAGGTACCAATTTTGTTGGCTGTGTCGCCATTGCTGGTGGGATGTTAGCTTATGGTTCTACGTTTCTCACTAAATAAGATCAAGGATGGCATCTTGAATCCGCCCTAGAGGTAGGAATGAGAGGGGAAGATTTACCGTGCAACTCGATCAGCACCAACGATTACTGCCATGATATTTTTCTCTGTCTTCTGGCGCGCGAAGAGGGCTCCAGCCATGGAATCAGTTATAAGTGTGGAGGGTATAGATTCGAAGACCAGCTCGAAGGCTGTGAGGCGCGACCCTTGGTTATATGGTCGGGTCTCGGTGCAGAAGGCGTGGTCGAGGTAGTTCATGCTGTGGAGGCTGCGAATTATACCTAAGGCTGTGCCATGGCCGGAGGTAGCAAGTGAGCTGTAAAGCGGACATTAGTACTGAATGGTTGACGTAGAATTTGTGCATTAGAAGAGGCCTCGCAGCAAGAGGGCGGAGAAGGAATAGAGGTACACGAACCCAGTATTACAATGAGTCAATACGCTGAGCTTCCTATAAGTTCTATCTGGAGCGCCCTGCGTGCCAGGTGGACTGGTAGTATAATATCTCAACTCATCACACTCATCAACCGGAGTCAGAATCGGCATCTGTTGCCTTCTCAGGTACTCGGCTCCATATCTACCAATCTTGCGATTGGTAGCCAGATCATCCTCTAGGATTTTTTCTGCAGTGTCAATGCAAGCTTGTCTGATTTCCGAGCATGCAGCTTCAGAGTCTGAGGTCGTGGAGGTAGAGGAGGCTTCGGAGCTTTGCTTCTTGAGGAGCTTTATGGCATTTGAAAGGTCGACTGCCGTAGGTCGACTGCCCATCAAGTAGTCGAGACGGGAACTGATAAACTTGAGGAGATCGTCCTTGGAGCTTGCACCTGAGTAGTGTTAGTTGTCTCGTCTTGTACTTCCAATGCGAAGAGCGCACGAACCATCTTTTTCCGCATTCAACTCAACAGCCAGAGCGAGTGCTGCAACAATAGCTATGGCGGGGGCACCTATTCAACTCTTAATCTTCGGAAATCCATCAATCGAATCTGTAAAGCAAGTACCTCGCACTCGCATAGCCTTGATACAATCAAACGCCTCCTCGCAACTCGAGACATCGTCGTAGACAAATTCATGCGGGAGTTTCAGTTGGTCCAACACCTCCAGTTTGCCCCTCGTATACTTGATCGCCTGAAGGCCGTGTTGTGCCATGATTTCCGCTTAACTTCTTTGCCGTGGTGCAATCGAAAGCGAAGGATATCACGTATGCCCGAGCAAGATAAGCTTTATGGGAGAGAAGAGAGGAGCGCTAACCTTTTTATCGAAGTAAAGGCACCTTGTTGATTGAGGTCACATATTTTGGCGGGTGCAATCGGCAGAAAATTACTCTGGTACCCCGCGTATCACACCGCCTTCTCAGATCTCAGAATGGAGGAGATGCGTCTTAAAGAGCGCAGTTACACTCTGTCAAATTATTGCAGATTGCTAATTGATTCTAGGGCTGTATAAATCGGTGTCTGAATGAGAGACTGATTGTTGAAGATTCATCGTCTGTATGTTAGATCAAGAGGCCTCTTGCCAGTCTTCAACTTTGAACTTTTTGATTGACGATTCCGAGATATATTTGTGACATCTAGTAAGCCTCCTATAGCATTTTTTTATATACTGAGTTATAGTAGGAGATGCGTCGTAGAGCGAGCTAGAGCTTCGTCGAATAGAACATGTCTTGCCTCCGGTCTTAAAAATTTCAAAGGAGACGACAAGGCAGAAGGCCCAGGTATGCAAAGCTTGTCGCACAGTGTTGTGAACCATGTCCCACCAGCACGTAGTACAAATAAATTGCGGAGTGTGTTTGTATGTAAATATTTTAGTCGTATCTTCATATAATATAACGTATTCAGTGTAATAACGCCGGCTGGTAAATGAATCTGATTAGGCAGGACAATGTCACGCCCCTGGAGATTTCACCCAACTCCTTAAATGCGCTCCCCAACTCCGAACCAGATCCACCCCAGCGCCTAACAATAAAGCCTCCTATGTATGAGTTTTGCGGACATGACCCCCTGGAGATATCTAACAAATGCATATGGCCGACAATCCGGATGACCGTCGCTGCACTCTTCACGAGGCTGGATGGCCTCTGCTATTCTGATTGACGATTTCGCCTGCTCTGAGTAATGCACTGACAGGATCTAAGATGGTCTCGTCTGACATATTCGAGTGCATATAGTCTCTATTTCGAAGGTCAGGTTTGTCAATCATGACCTGATGGTGTATAGGATTTGGGCCGTAGCCCCGAAGGGAGGGTATAGAAGAAGCATAATCTGAGTTTGGAAGTGCTAGGTGGCATTAGCGTTAATATAGCATAAAGGATCACGAAAGTCATACAGTTTGGAGACTGCTGTGGGTGGACAAGCAGTGATGTTTGAGGAGATAATGATGGGGGTCGGATAGGTGGTAGTTGATTGTCAAACGATTTTTGCGTGTAGATCGATGGTATTGGGAGAGCCCTGTCCATTGGGGGATCCATCGGCGTGCGTGGAGAGTAATAGACAGAAGACATTGTACTTGCTGTGGACGTTGTCGATCGATTGGTAGATTCCGAAGTCAGTAATGGAGGCGGATGACCCTGGTCAGTGCGGCGAGCATTTTGTTGGGGTCCGGAATGATTAAAAGACTCCGGATGAGGAGCTGCTGAAAAGCTGTCTTGCCTATCCTTAACGCTTGCAATGCGAGGAAGTGGTTGATAACGACCAGCGCCTTCACTTTGTTGCGCGTCCCTCCAAGGAAGGGAAGGAAAGGTAGAATCACGATATCGTGGAAGTATAGTAGGAGACGTAACAGCTTGTGTAGGTTGACCACCCGGTGCCTGTGTCGATTTTGACCCGTTTGTCATATTTGGTGAAGACTGAGTGGTAGCTGTCTGCCACTGGCTCCCATTCGGAACCTGTTGTTCAACGCGAGCGTGGTCTGTTGGTGATTCTTGTTGACTGGTGCCGCTGCTCGTCGTTCCATTGCTTGTTGCGCTTGTATGTGCCTCAAGTTTGGGCCGCTTGGAGGTATCTGCATCGCTCGCTGGCGAGAGTCAGTGGACTTTACATACATGTTTTTCTATGGGTGCAATGAAACGTACTCTGCTGGGGATTGGCGTGCCTTGCCTTGAACTCGACCAAGTATTGCGAGTATTCGACGAAATGATCTGTCTTTTTGTACTCCGCCAGTTCGTTGTTGTACCGCTCCTTCGCAGAAAAAGCCTGCTGTTCGTATGGATCTTTCTCCCCAGGGGAAAGATTCTGCCAGTTTTCTCCAACCAATTTTGCAATCTCGGTAAATGACAGATTCCTCCCCTTCAGATCCTCGCGCATCTTATTGGAAAAGATTACATATGCAGATGGAGGCCTTTCTGGTGCATGCTCATCGGGTTTGGGATGTCGTCTGTACTTTCTCTTAGCCCCCGCTACCGATCCATTGCCGTCTTTGCCATCAGTCTTGGGACCTGCAGGCTTCGCATCGTCGCCAGGTCGGTCGTCAGTTGGTGTGTGTCGAGGTGAAGCAAGAGCTCTGTCGGAGGACAGGCCTCTTGAATGAGCAATCTTTCGCTGAAGCTTCCTGCGGTGACCAAGTTTTACACCTAGAGCATCAAAATCCGACTCTGTTATATCGAGGATCGTATCCCAGGTGTCAAAGCCTTGATCGACAAAATCGTTAAGGTAGTGAGAGATACCTAGCTCTGCGAAGATGCTTGCCAAATCAGTCATACAGTTGGTGGCGTCTGGGAATCGCCCAGCGCTTTTAGGTGAACGGCGCGTTCAATTCGTCTCGGCCGAATCGTGAGAAGTTTAGTTCGCTCCCGTCACAAAATTTCTGGTCCTTATACCAACCCGCTTCAATGGCTGCAATTGTTCCGAGAATGCTATCCTTCGGTAAAGGTGTATGAAGTGATATCGTCGAAAGCCGCATCGATATCTCTAGCATACAGAATTCGTGATTGTTTCAGGGCATATATGACAAGAGATAATTGGGTGCTCGCCTGATCCGATTTCGAGGTCTCGTGTGGACGGGTTTATATTCGAATTATTGTATTGCCTTTCTCAACAGCTTTTGCTCCAAACTGTGGTATGTGAGCTCGAAACTGGTTCCACGTGCTTAAGATGTTATGTCGTTAAGGAAGTTTGGGACTTCTCGGAGTCAAGCTTTAGGTGGTCAAGACGTCTGATTGATCTTTGTCGGCCCGTTGGAGCAGCTCGATGTTATGAATGCCTTCTATAGCAATGGCATTTCGAATTGCCGGTTCCACTACAATACAACACGGGGAGAACGTATGGCGGAGTGTACTTGTTGATTTAAGAGGAGCAGACTCGAGAAGTTTGAGGTTAAGATCAGCTCAGGTGGCGTGAGATCGAGGTTGGTGACGAAAGGCGCATGCAGAGAGGTATGTATTGGTACTGAAGATCCACAAATCGAGATCGAAGTGCAATAGCTGTTTTATGACATCGACAGTTGTTCTCTTGGTCATTCATATGTCAGGGCAATCCAGGCAGAGAACGATCGGCGAGGTTGATGCTTGGATAGGTAGGATTGGGATTGGAAGAAAACAAAGAAGGGTAGAAGAGGCGAAAGGCGTCCGTGTATGCTGCCTGTAAAGACTTAAAAAAGAGAAACGAAGGAACGAACGAGAGGAGAGGGGAGAATGATGTCGTGCACTAGGAGATCCGATTAGGTGGGTGTGGAGGAGTAGCAGAAGAAAGGGAGGGAGGGATGTGCTGAGGCGCTGGTGTCGGTCGGTGTTGACGCAGAATCGCTACGGCAGCCTCGAGCGTACGAGTGGAGGAGTGGCGGCTAGGTAGAATGTCATATATCAGCAGCTAGGCTGAGCTAGGCTGGAACAGCTTTCACTTACTTACCTAGGTACTTATTCATTCTTTCATTCATTCATTCATTCATTCATTCATTCATTCATTCATTCAT
>JACBAH010007205.1:0-23374 GCA_014282315.1 Neospermospora avenae | reverse complement strand
GGGGAGGGGTAGGGGAGGGAGTACGACCTGCCATCTTGTCTTCTAGTTCTTCTGGAAGAGAACGAAAGGGTTTTAATTGAGGATTGGTGATCTTGAGCTCAGGAGTTTCTGTTTGTTGACTTGAGTTCTGTGGAGAGTTGGTGGGGCTTGGGTTGAGTTCTTGAAAGGCGGAAGATTGCTCGGAGGATTCACCACTGATTTCAATATTCTCAGAGACTGCGGTGACTATGATTTCAGTTTCAACACGGGAAGCAGGCTCAACAATCTCAAGAGTCGCGACCTTGATCTCGTCATCAGCGGTGTCTTCGTTAGGTTGTTCCTCTTCAAAGGCCTCGCCAATATCAGCCTTATCCTCGAGCTCTTCAGTGAAAAGTCTCTCGGTCCTCGAATGGTTGGAGGTGATGCCTCTTTCCTCGATAGGAACTCCTCCAGCCTCTTCGTCAACGTCCTTGTCTGCAAGCAAGGGGCGATTTTCGGACAAGCGCTTTTGGCGAGTCATAAATCCGACGATAGAAGTAGGATCGAAGGCTTCCGGAGAATCGCCTAGAATCTTGTCTTCTTCGAGTTGTTGATCCGCAAGGGCGAAGTCGTAGTCTGGGAAAGGCTCTGTTGACTTGGGCCTACCAATCTCATCACTGAAGTAAACGGGATTCACCGAAATTTTGACCTCAGCAGCTAGGGTTGGTGTGGTGGGTGCCTCGTAAAGTGGAGGAGGAGGAGGAGTCCTATAAATTCGTTAGTAACGATGTCCATGAAATCGTGACATTGGTAATGTCCAATATCGAATTCGGGACTTTAATAGCAGTCAACTTACTGCAACGGAGAGATTGGACGATGTGGTGTCTCTGGGACCCGTGGCGAGCCTGCGACGGGCGGCTTGATTGATTCGCTGACCTCAGAGCGAGCTGATATGGACGGAGCAGCAGAAGTCTCTCTCGAAGATCGACGTACTCCTTGACCAGCGACCTTCTTCTTAGTCTTATTTTGACGTGCAATCAGACTAGATATGGCGCTCTTCCCAAACTCCTTGTCTGGCCATCTCACCTTCACCTCCCTACCGATCTCTGCCGGTTTGACGCCATCAGTAGTCTGCTCCATGACGAAAGATATCTGCTCAGCAGTCCAATGGGCGACTTTTGGAGGCATTTTGGTCGTAAGTGCGGCCACAGATGGATGAATGGATTGTAGTTGTTGAGGTTAAAGGTGTAGTAAACTTGAGAACTCGAGATGATCAGGTCAGCACAAGTTTGCTAGGCAAAAATGAATTCGAAAGGTGAGAGCTCGAAAGATGAAGGGAATAAAGACTAACTCCCACTCGAGCGACTAATTAGCAGTTCGAATGCAATTTATCAGAATACGAGGTAGCGCTCGAAGAAGAAGTGCAAATAGGACAGTAGAAATCTTGTCGTTGCGTGTATTGTCGTGGTTGATTGAAAGAAATGGAGGTGGGACTCGAAAATGGAGAAGGTCGTCAATTCAGGTTGCAGATGTAATTGAAGCATCTGTTCAAATTCGAAAGTGGACTAGCGCGGATAATATAGAGGAGTCAGGTATCTATTACCTCGTTCGAGGTGAATATCTGGACGGCGTTATTGATGTCGCGTGCCTTTGTTTACATCGAGCAACATATCACCCGTCCCTGACTGGCCTGAGCCGCCCCTAATAATATCACCATAACTTACTACGATGCACAACAACTACAAGGTTGAAGGATACTCATAACTATTCCATCTCTGTCATTTGAATTGTGTCTTGACTTTTACCACTGGCACTTTGCTGTGCTGTTTAACTTTCATTCAGATCAGAAGCATAACTGATCACACTGAGTGAAACAGCACGCTGATGTGCATATTACGACCTGAAAATACTGAGAAAACGACAATCATGCTCTTCCATTATAATGAATGATCTTGGTCAGCTTCAAATTATCTGCGAATTGACTATTTTGGAGCGCAGGTGGTTGTTGTTGCCAAGAAATATAAGCGAGCGCCGAAAGGGGCAGGCGCTCCTTCGATGCCAGAATAAAGTGGCTAATATCAGCGAAGATCGATACTCAGATCTTAGTATATTGCTCTTTCCCATATATCGCATATAAAACTGAGCAGGAATGAGGCAAGATCGAGATGCTCATGGCTCCTCCCTCAGTCATGCAGCGATGCTTACAGCCATATCTCCGTTCTCAATTTTAATTCCGTGATCACTCACCACCTTCATCACTCCATAAAAGGCATCATCATCCTACATGTTCTCAAAAGCATCGCTAAGCATCACCAAAGCATAAAAAACACTTCCTTAAATCAGCTACGATGCCAATTGCTGCCAGGATGTTGCCACAAGAGCCCTCGATTTCACACTCTTGGGACGATTCGAACTTTGCAGATTGGGTCTGCAACCCCCGTGAGGAGAACCCAGGGGAGACTCAACACTCTGGCGGACTGAAAATCGCAGACCGAATATCATCTCCAGCTCTCTCGAGACCTACTGAATTGTCAACTCCGGAGAGCGGGATTACTCTCGATTTGACAGGTGGCTTGATTGGGGCTCTGATCAGATCGCCTAGAACCGATGATCTCGTCGCTTTGTGCCGCCGAAACAGTGTTGTAGGACATGATGAGATAAACAAGGGGAAGTCAAAAGAAGTCGGGCTATCAGGGAACAGGTGCCACCTCGAAGAATATCCCTTCGACGACTTGGAGAAATGGCATCGCAGAGAGTCTGAAATGCAGGCAAAAGTTCTTGAAATCGGAAATTACAACATCAGCGACCGGCTCATGGAGATATCGCCTAAAAGTTCACACGTCATAGCCAGAGAAAGTTCCGATGGCCATTACTTGCTATCTCCATCGCAGAGCTACACTGATCTTCTGTCTCCTACCTGGGGTCGCAGAAGACAAGCTTCGTTTAGTCCCGATCTGAACTACGACGATATGGAGATCGAGGAATTGATGCAGGGCATGGAGGTCTATTCCGACACAGAATATGAGCACAGCGAGGATATGTCAGACTTTGCCCGAACCCTTGGTCGCAATGTGCCTGGTATTAGCAGCTTCAAAGCACGGCAACTCTCAACAGGCGAAAAGAGAAAAGCATGTCCAGGCCTCGAAATGCCAGACCTCAAGAAGCAGTGTCGTTTTCCCAACCTACTGAATTGCGAGAATCGCAAGCCTCCACTGAGCCACCCACTGGCCGGGAAAAGAGACGGCAGCCCAACCATTGGGGACCAAGTTTGCAAAGCCGGATGCATGCCAAACCCGTTGAGGAGCGAAAGGATCGTCTCTTTGGCACATCCACTTGACGAGACCGAATATCTTCGTTACGGCTACGAAAGAAACTAGATTTTCTTTCCGATTGCACCTGTGGTCTAAATTTATTTGGCCTTCTGCTAGAGGTTGGTTCATCTCTGAGGCGAACTCGATTTTTCCCTTCAAATCTCAAGTTTCTCTACTGACGATGGTACCAACAGCTGTCTCGAGCGCGGAAATGTCTTCGTCTACGTCACGACTGTTTTTGGGTCACTGTGCTGTGTCTGATCACAAGGGTATTATAATTGAGTGGAGCATCGTAGCCCTTGCTTCATGTTTATCCAGTGTAGTTTGGCTGGAGTTTGAATTGTTTCACAAGTCGGATGAGATGGCACGAGAATTGCGACACTACTATAGCGAGAAAGGTTCGAGCGCAGCCCAAGTACAGGAGGTGGCGGGAGGAAATGCTGCACACACAGAAACCCAATAATTAGATCTAATCGGGTCGTTGAATTATGTACAACAAGTTTTAATCCATGCTATGCATCCCATTTAGAACTCTGTCTAGGCGTGAACAAAAGAAAATCGTGAGGACAGAAAACATTGTGCAACTGCCATGCTTAGCCACAAGTTATGACCTCTTCCATACCATCATCAATTCATATACCAACCCGTAGCTGTCATCAAGACAAAAGCAAGGAGGCCACAAGAAAAGGAATGTTCTATTACTATCTGCTGTATTTATGCAATGCAATCATTGGCGTAGATGTCAGAGAAATGCATCTACTGATGAGGAGCCATGCCGATGGAGTTGTTGCCTCCGTTGAAGGCAACGAACTGAGACTTGAACATGATATCTCCGTAGATCTGGAGGTTGCCGGCAATACCTTGGAGTCCACCAAAGCAAGCTGTGAAGCATTTATGTTAGCATGTATACTGAAGGAAATGTTAGAAAGATGAGGAAGAGAAGAACGTACTAGTACCAGCAGCATCGACAGGGGCGAAGTTGATATCGCTTCCCCGGACAGTGGCCATGTAGTTTCCTCCGACATCGAAAGCGAGATCTGGTAATTGAGATTTGCAGGGGAACGTGACGCCACCGACGGTCTGGTTGTTGACAGCACCGTTGACTTGGCTGTAGTAAGCATTGACGATAGCAGGGTTGGCCAACATGAGAGTGGTTCCAGTGTCAGCGATGGCCTGGCCGCCTGTGATGGTCATGGGGGCGCCAGTACCGACTTGGAACTTGTTGGAGGAGAATTGCCAGAAGCCCTGTGTGGTGTTGACATTGGCCCAGGTGAGGGAGCCGTTGAACTTGGACGAGTCAATGTTGCCGAACTCGTAAGAACCGACGGCCGCCTTGCGGAGATCGGCTGTGAAGACTGGCATGTTGAGACTGGGCATCGCGTTGTCGAAGAAGGTCTTTTGCTGCGTTGGCTTGACGGTGTTGAGCTTGGAGTAAGCGAGTCCGACGAGTCCATTGGAGTTCAAGTCTGCGACGAAAGACTGCGAGACAGCGGTTGCCATTTCGACGGCTTGGTTGTCGACGGATGCTCCTCCAATGCTGACGGTTTCCATAACTACCGTTCCCTTTGCTCCAGATCCATCTCCGTACGAGATCGACCAGGAGGCGCCGGACAAAGCCTTGGATCTGGTAGATTTAGAGACATCGTATGGAGTGTGGCCTGCTTGCGAAGCTTGAGGAAGTCCAGTGCTGAAAACCCACAAATCGGAAGATCCGGTGTCAAAATCCATGCCGATGGTCTGTCCACCGATCGTGACCGGAGAAAGGTACTCCACATCACCTTGCTCGGGAGTGGCCGTGACAAGACCGACGCCTGCAGCAGTTCCGTTGGTTGAACCGGTAGAAGCACCGCCAGTTGATTTTGGTCGAGCGCCTGAAGCTGCACCTGTTCCTTTGGCTGAACCTCCTGTGCCTGAACCTCCTGTGGACGAACCTCCTGAAGCACCAGCAGCTCCTTTGGTTGAACCTCCTGTGGACGAACCTCCTGAAGCACCGGCAGCTCCTTTGGCAGCCTTTGCTTTCGTACCACCAGCTGCTGCAGAGTTTGACAAAGCAGCAACAGTTCCAACTGATTCGCTATTGGCTGCGCTGGCAGCGTTCATGGCCTCGACGAGTCCAGGAGGAAGTGCAACACCATATTTTCTGTGAGCCTTGACGAGCGCCCTTGTGCCTGCTCCCACAGATCGGCCTTTGAAATGAGGATTCGCTACTCGTTCAACCTTGAAGCTACGCTTCTTTATTGGTGCATGTTTCGTTGGTACAGCGAGCGCAAAGCTGACTAGTGCGAGGAGGAGGAACGCTTGGAGTTGAATTATGGAAGGCATTTTAATAGAACTGTTTTAAATCCACACCAGGTGGTAGTTTTGAAGATAAGAAACGATTAAAAGACAAATCTCAGCTTCAAAGAATGGTCGCGGAACTTGGATTAAGCAAGTAAAAGAAAGATGCTCAGCACAAATATTCGAGAAATGGAAGCCCGCCCCAGGAAAGATGAAAGAAAACAGAGATGGATGGAGGAGCAAAACAAGATGCAAGAAAGGCGGAATAGAGAAGAGATTTGACTTTATTAAAAGAAACCGAACGAATAGTGGATGTTTTCGCATGAACCCCTACAAGGCGTCGATAGGATCGCCTCGAGCTGGGTAAAACATTGGAGGTGGAAGCCCAGACACAGGGTGTGGCAAGATAGTGGGGAATCACGCTCGGAGTAGTCAAGCTCCATACCGGGATTACAGTCTGTAGAGCAATGCAGAAGGGACTTGGAAACTCATGGCGTTGTCAGTGTGGTATCGGCCATAGTCGAGCGAGTCGGGTGCATGTTTTGAGTTGGTTGGAAAGACTTTAAGAGCCCAGACGACGGCAGTGGATGGATGCACGGATACATAGGCGAGAAGTCAAATGAGAAATGAGGCTACTGTAGGCTGGAAAGGGTGCTGTACCCGAACGATATTGTATCGACTGTAGCGGGAGTGGGTGAATAGCCGCGTCTTCGGGAGGCATTTAGGACCATTTTTACCGCGGAGAGCTTCTCAGAGATCGAGCCATTCGCACATCTGATGACCGAATATGCGCGCAGAAACTTCGAGGGAGATACCTATAGAGCGTGTCAGTCTCTCAGGAGGCTCTCCGTGCACTTCTGTCGCCCCGGAGGTTCGCTGAAGGGAAGGACAGGAACGACACAACTCCAGTCGCATTATCTTGCGCTTCAACAGAAGCAAGCATTCATAGACGCAGGCCAAGATGGCCGTGGAGCGATCAAGATTCGACCATCACAGCGGTGTTTGGTGGAGGTTGGTCTTGGAAGTCGATCATTCAGGAAGCGAACGAGTGGCTTGCCTCCTGTCAACCCCTGAGCGAGGATCCCTTACGCTTGAATTGACATCTGAAACGCTGAAACGCTCGTTGTCGGTGCGGAGACATTGAGCCACAACCAGCTCCCTGATCCCATGCCCTCGAACTCGTGACTTGTGCCTTCAAATAGATCAGAGGCATAGAAGCCTTCGAGGTCGATCTCATAGTGCAGCTCTAATCTCGCGAAGCATATATCTGAATCGCGTCCCATAACTCTGCCATCTGATGTGCTCGACTTGTGCTCCGGCAAAATTTGCAACAGCTATTTGCATTTTATCTACCATCTCAAAATGCTCTCCCCAAACCTATAATCCAAGTGTAAACCCGGAATCCGCCTCCGGCCAGCCTGAGAAAAACTCCAAGCTTTGCAAGACAATCCAAGTGAAGCTTGCCTTCAGGTCCGTCGATCACAAACGAAACAAACCGAGGAAGAAAGAAACATCTCGAGCGCGGCGACCCAGAGCTCGACTGCAGCTACAGCTTGGCTCATGTTTAGATGACAGCCAAGCAAGCGCACAATTTGTTTCCAAGTAAACAATGAGCGGGGTTTAGCCTACCGTTTCGGGGATTTTACTGTAGAGAGTCCTGAAACCCGAATCGCTCCACCTGTAAATGCGCCACAGCCGTGATCATCCTAGTGTCCGAGCCAAAAATTGACAGCGCACCATCTACAGGCTAGATTCATTTCGGAATTGGAGTTCACGAGTTCGACTTCGACTTCGACTTCGACTTCGACTTCGAATGCTGGATTCCCCAGCCAGGAAGTTCACAGATATCCACGTAGTCTCCATTCACACCACTGATATGCATCCAGGGTCTGGGTGTATCGATTGTGAGCTGCAAATCTCAAAGTCTGGATCTGGTTAAGCTAACGTCCATCTTATTCGGAGACCTTCCGTGGGTAAACAGGTGGAGTCAAGCCGAGTCTCACTCTTGGCATTTCCAACAAATCGTGTCTCTAGTTGAATGCGGCTGCGTGTCCCATGCAATCCTGAAGCTTGTCTTGCGTATTGACGATCCGGGCGTGAAACGGGTTGAAACGAGCTCGGTATTGTCCAATAGGAAGAAGCGCTGAGACAAGATGTGTTACAGGGTTGAGCTGGCATCGATTGGATTGTCTCGAGGTTGTCTATCGATGGACCAACTTGATCTCCCGTTGATACTCATCTGTATAAGCCGAGTGGCAACGAAGCTTGACTTCAGCTTCAGCTCAGCTTTTGGGAGTCAGCCTTTGAGATCAAGCGTTCACTTGATATTTCCCTTATGTCGGACCATGCTCAGCCATGTAGCGACCCGAGCATCGGAAAGCTTGACTTCCCGTACCTGGGTAGTAACTTCTCTTGCAGGCCTTAATCCTTGAGGTGGAGTTTGCAACCGTGACACCTCCGAGATAGCCCGTTGGCTGAACATACTGTAATCCGCGTTCCTCTGGTAATATCCTGATTTCGAACTTCACCTGCTTTCACCGACTCTCTGCTGTCGAGTTCAGATTTGTGAACTCACATATGTAACAACCGTAATGACAAGATCTTCACAGACAACGACCTGAAATCCTCTTGGTACACTGTTCTTGCTGCCGATAACCACCCGAGTGGAAGACGATCTTTCATGCCTTGATATTCTGGTTGTTTCTCGTCACGTGGACGTGAGAATATGTTGATCATGCACAAAATCTTTCCAAAGTTTTATTACATCTGGTCTTTCGCATTTATATGCGCAGTTGGCATGAAATTTGGCGCTCCCGAATCTACATTTGTCGTTTTGGTCATTAGAGTTTCTGGTTTGGGATCAAAATATCCCCCGGCTCTTAAGCCGATGCGAGAAATGAAACTTCCCCGGACTGTTACTGCCCGTTGAAGAAAATTGGGGATCTGTAGAGACGGTCGAAAGTCTAACACAGGTTCTGACTACTTGCCAAGCACTTTTAGAAGACCGCTTTGGAATAAGTACCTGGAACCAAACGAGCAGGTCGTCCTTGTTACAGACCTCTGAATCTATGATAGTGAAAATCGCAAATGACACACACCTAGAGCGGAGGAGAACCTGGTTAGTTAAAGATCAAGTTAATGAAGTAGCGAATGCAGTATGTGGTGTAATATGTGCATCTAAATATCAAAAAATTGTAAGTTACAAGCAAATGTCCCAAAAATTTCCCCAGGAAAGAACGTCAAATGAGTATGTCCTACTCATATCCTAAAAAGGTAGATGCATGACCGACCCTACAACTCCGCATAGTCAGAATGCACATCCAACTGAATATAGAGATCATTGATCATTAGTTCCGAAATAGCCGCAGGGTATCCATAACGCCCCCAAAGCTCCGCATCACTAGAGTCGCAAGCAAAAACTCCCTGTGCCATGATGTCGTATCTCTGTATATAAGCGCGAAAAGGAAACATCTCCTAGGCCACCTAAACTCTTCCAGCTGCGACTCTCCTTGGGCTCGAGTACTTTAGTGTGATCTCCTCTTCGTCGCTACTAGACTCGTCCCGCATCTCATCCAAAAATCGATTCATCTCCTCACTCTTTGCTTTGCTGTGACTAAGTCTCTTGCCCTTCATCTTGCTTCTGTACTCGGCGCTACCCACGCTGCTTTCCGCGCTCACACTCGCTGCCATTGTCTCGAATTCAACTCTTCTGGGTGGAAGTGATCTTACATGAGAGTTGAATTCTGCTCGAAGAGGACTCTGCTGTGGCGACATTTGATTTCTGGGAGGGGGAAAATTATGCCCCATGTTTCCCGAGTTTCCTGGGCTGCTCATGAATAGCAAGGTTTCGATTGCGTCTTGTTCTTGAACAGTTGTTCTAACAGGAGTATGAATAACAGGAATTTCCCTCAGATCCGTTCGGAGTGGTGTTCGGGGAGCTGAAGTATTGTAAGGAGAATTGGATCCACGACTCGGCATGGTGGGGGTTTTACTGAATTTCGGAGTCCCGGATCGGCGAGAGGATACAGTAGGACGAATATCAGCGGGTGGTGCGAGAGACTTAGATACAGGAGGCGGTACAATAGAATTTTGTGTAGATTGTCGCTGAGCAGGATAGTTAGGTGCTGAATGGTCTCGCCAGAACGATTCGTAGGTTCGGGAGGGCTGGTCCCCTCGAGGATACAGATCAAAATCGGAAATTGGAGCTTGAACAGCCTGACTAACACTGCTAGGATTGCTTTGGAGAGTTGCAATCGCAGCGCGGGGAGAAGTTACGAGATTGCGACGACCATGTAAAGTGGAAGTAGATGAAGTTGGAGACCCAGCTTGCGATGCTAGAGATTCAACTTCATCAATTGAATTTGACTGCCATCCATTATTGACTTTGACCATGGCATAAGAAAGGCGCGTTCGAAGCTCAGACGAGAGCTAGGAATAGTTAGCAGTCTGTCCCTTCGATCTGTGGTGCTGACCTACCTCTCCGATCCTGCTACTCGTAACAGAAGATACATTACTTACCGCGCTTGTATTCCTGGAGTGCCCGCGAGCCATTGGACTGCTTGGTGACGCAGACAATGGCTTGATCTTTCCATCTGCTGTTCTTTTCTGCCCTGCTGTGGGAACTACGGAAAGAACAGGGCGCGTCGATGATATGGCTATGAGAGGCTCTGCTGCAGCGGCCAATTGGGATAGTTGCGATAATTGAGAGAGTGGCCCGTCGGCATTCGTACTCTGTGAAGAAAAGCCATCGGAGGTTGAGGTTGGCGGTGTAGATATCATGTCATGGCCATCATTCGTCGCTTGCGAGTTATTGCTTGACGTCGTCGTTTTCAGGGCCAAAGATACATTGCTGGGGTCAATATGTCTCTGCCCGGATAGAGACATATTCGCTCCGTTTTCTAACGAGGATTCGGTCCGCTCGTGGGCGTTCGGGGCGCTATCCATCACATTCCCTTTGTTCTTTGTCGAAGGTTGCATGTACCCAGCCGCCAGTAAGACTTTACCCGTGTCGCGATGACTCGTGTTTCTATTCGTGGAATGTGCCACCTCGTCGAGAGCAGCGAGGGCGAGTTGGTGAGGCTCCATCATATGATTGCGCCTGAGCTGATATGGCCTACAATCTGTTACAGCACCACGCCGCCGTGTCGAATGTAGATTTCTATGATTTCGGCACCGGTGTATGCGCGTGCCGGGTGGCTGGTGATGCCCGGCGCGACTCTGAGCCACGCGTACAACTCAGGTAGACGTGTCAGTGACCGTCGATTGTACTTATTGGAGTCGCAACACGCCAAAAATCACAGCGACGACGAGAGTAAGGCTATTGGTGATATTGAGAAGGTGATGTCTCTGGGTGCGCATGCTTGTGTGGTGTCAAAGTCGTAGGTCCGGTGAGGTTATCAAGTGGGGGGGATGCGTTAGTTCCGTTCTTTTGCCTTAGGCCGAATCCACGTAGTCACGAGATTTCGTCCTGCTCCTAGTGCTGATCTCCCGAAGCCTACCTTCGGGATCGGACAATGCTTTCTTTTGTTGGTATTTCTCGAAGCGAGGCTAAATCTACTAAAGTCGTCTAACTGTTGCCCTGGGTGTATGACTCAAGGACTGGTAAGAAAACCCCTGCATATGGACTCATCTGGACTGTCCCTCAGTCCAGGTGTCCCACTCAGCGAGCGCTTTTGATGGTCTGGCTGGTTTTGGTTCGAGGGCCACACCATAACCAATCCGACATTGACGGTTATTCTAAAGTATCGACACGGACCTGCCACTAATCCGACGGGTCGTACTATCTAGAGCAGGTCTTATAGATTCAAAGCGGTTGTATTAGTTCAGTTCAACTAAAAGCACCAACTAGACCTACCCGATCAGCTGTCAGTTCGCAGAAACAAATGAACCATAACTGCTACAAAATATTAGGTCTAGCAGTTCCTCGAGGACTTACCTAACCATCAAAGCGCTGGTCCCACTCTTCTTTTTGCCAAAAATATCTTGACTTCGTGACGAACTAACATCTACTGATATGTTACAAGGCTGCGGCAACTCGTCGTCGGTGGACTCAAAGACGGGTTGAACCTTCAAGTCGTAGAAATCCCAAGAGATATCCTACCGCACGAATGATCTCAAGTCACAAGATAATCATAGGTTTTTGCTCTAGTTCTTTTTGGATATAAGAAAATTAATTTAGTACTTTTGCTCGACTGACATTTTGGTTGTCATAGAACTATCACTTGGCTTGTTCTTCGTTTCACCGTGACATGAACTGGGCCTACCTCGTTACGAGAGCTTTATTTGGGCGGCATGATGATACAGGGAGCTGCCTATCTTAAATCCAAATTAATCGGTCATTTCTTCATACTACGAGACTGGTAGGGTCATTACTTTGTCATATAAGACATCACTGGACCCTCGGGGTTTTGATCATTTGTTATTAATAATTCATGTTGATTCTTGTCGATCGATACACATGAAGATCTCCAAGTATTCGTCCCATGTCGTCAAGGTTTCCAGCTAACACCATTAAACTCTGTCTACATACTCATCCTGAAATTGATGCATCCGCAGAGCCCTCTCTCTACCTCTCCGAATAATCTCCTGCTGATTTCGGTAATTGTAGTCCTTCCTCCACTTATCGCAGGCAATACAAGCAAACGCAAACAACAAGAGATGCATGATGCTGGTGCCATCAGTATTCGGATTACCAGATGTGACTTTCTGGGAGGAAGAACTCACGCCAATGCAGTCGAGACCCAAATCAGATCCTTCGCAAGTGGAAACTGAAACATGGTAGGATATATTATGAAGTATGATGAGAAGAAGAACCCGAAAGAGGTTATTAGGTCGAAGGAGAGAACGAGTGCGGGATGTATGCTGCGCAATTGCTTGTTGTGGCAGGAGATTCGTGAGACGATCTCTTCTATGTTAAGACTGAGAGACATAGCGACCTAGTGTACGTTAGCATCCATCATCAAAACTCACACGACTTAGTGATGGTCTCTGATATCTTGGCGACTCTGGAGTGGAATCGAGAGGTGTACTGACGAATATGAAAGTAAACAATGGATCTTTCATCCCTTCGCCGCCTCGAAAGTCGCCAGCATTACCATAATCACTTGGTTCAATCGTCATCATTATAGACAACCCCAGAACAGCGAGCGAAAGCGATAGGCCAATGCAGCGACAGAGTAATTCGATCATGGCGAGTATTTTGGCAGAGTCGTCGGTTCTCCGCAGGCTGGTTGTTCTTCGACTAAGCGATTCCACCTCTTCGGTATAATGGATCAGTTGTTTCTTGATACGATCATGTTGAACTTGGATCCCACGCCGCGCAGTGTCAAACAAAAGAGCGAGAGAAACCGAGGTAGTGCTTTGGAGTGAGTCGCAAAGTCAAATAGGCTCAATCTGATCGTGTCTATCCAATCTGTCATGTGCGCCTAGTGGCAAACCTTCTCTCCTATTCAGAACTCTAATTTGGCACTTCAGCCCTACCCCAATATAGCATTGGCAAGAGCAACGACAACAACTTTTGACTCGTCGCTTCACAATCGGCCCGCGTTGGGAAAGAGGTTTTGCGGCTGACGTGACCGAATTTCAGCGAGTTCTGCCGAGTGATCGGGGGCAGGAACGAAACCTGGGGTTTGATAGGGATTACCCCGTTCCCGCCCCTTAGGCGCATCCAATCCACGGTACTCGGTGTATTACTATCGGAGTTATTATAGGAACAGACTTGGGGCATACGACGCAAGATTGGCAAGATGAGATTCTTGACGGACTTGTCGCGACATAGACAGCTCTTCCGTAAGTAACACCGTGGGTTCTACGTAAGATAAGGCTTGGCCTTTGAGTATACATCTTCATAGGGTGAAAATTATGGAGCAAATTCTTACTTCTGGATGTGAAGGGTGAATACGGATAGTCAGAAAGAAACAGTCGTGAGAATAGAAGTTTTCTAGTAATTAAAAACGGCACAGGTAAGTTTCAGGAGGTTTATAACTTAAATTTCTTAACACGAGACTCTTCAACCTAGTTATTTATGGAAATTACGTATACAAGTAGACAGCGATGTGAGTGAGTAACTAAGATTAGGCTTTACACACACCAGGGGCTTCACTAGTGAACAAAGGCAATCTTAGTACTAGGTCTTTAATCTTATCCACAGAAGGAGCCTCCTTGGAGTTCGATAGGATAGCCATTAAGCGAGATTATATACTCCAAAATTTAGTATACCTAGTAATCACTAAAATTAAGATTACATAATAGAACCCGAAGTAATTCCTATAGTTTGGAGCTATGATAAATCTTATAAGGAAACTAAGATTTGCGGCAAATGACTACAAGAAAGCATTGAAATTTGACGTTTTTTGGTATTAGAACTGGCAGCCTTCTCGTACTTGGTGGTCGTAATCTGGTAGAAATTCATTACTTCGTAAATAGAGCGTCGAAGACCGACTCATCGGTGTGTCTACTTATCGACGGGTGCAGATTTTGATTTGAAGTATTTGATTACCATAATTATCCAAAGCCTTCGAAAGAGGTATCAGATCGGGCCTTGAAGCGCTGAAATCTTTTGTGTCAAGAGCCATTGAAAGCGACCACTTCTATAGACTGAGTATCGCAAGTTCTTACGCGCTCTCTCTTGTGAGACAGCTTCCTATCCTGAGTCATGAAATCTTCGCTAGAATTTCTAAGTCTCACAGGCATTTTCGAGTACCGGTTGAAACCAATCATCATCGCACGGATTGGCTCGATTACGAATGCGATTTGATCAGCTAAGTCATATTTCAATGATCTACTCACACACAATCTCTTATCATTGTCTATTATCTTCACACTTGATAGCGTGCTATAAATATCGTCAAGTGACACGAGGCAAGAGCTACTTTTGGTTGAATAAAATCCGAACTTGGTGCTAGTATGTATCAATGACAATCGAAAGCACTAATACAGAACGTACTTCCGACTCAATGTCGTTCTTATGAAAAGCCTTTGTTTGAGGAAATTTCGTTGCTCTTTTGCCCACATTTTCGGGCCAGAGCCGAAGGTTACAGCTTGTCAACATCAATGATCAACTCGAACCCAGGATCCATCTCTGAATTTCTGTCTATGTGTGGCCATGTATCTTTTCTTATTGCTTAATAAAATGAAGAATTCTGATTACCTTCTTCTTTCTTAAAGTCGTCACCAGAGAATGGCACTGCAGAAGTTCAAAGAATATTTCGTCAGCTGACTCGCGTTCGAGGGATGGACAGGCCTGGTTTCATGCATAACTGCGTTTAATCTTCTGAATAGAGCTTATGATGTTGGATTGTTTAATGAGTGCATGAAATCAGTTCGAATATCAAAACCAATAGACCCTGAAGCTCAGGACTGGAGAAATAGGGGAGTTGTACAAGGGAACCGGCGAGCAAGGCAATTTATCCGCCTCATCAAGTTGTATTGCTTAACATCTTTACTTGGCTAACGATTCTTTTGGAATCATGCGCCCAGTATCCGGGTGATCGAAAGGTATGGTCAGATATGCAGGCCACAGTATCCCAAGAGTCGATTTGAAAGCCCATCTGTGTTGGCACTGGTGAGTCAATGAGCGAGATGCACCTGAGTCCGTCTTAGTGTTCTTGATGCATTCAGCTTGCGATTGTACCGAATGAAGAATGACTGAACGAGTTTTGAATAATCACACTCTATTTGCTACTGAGACGCCTTTTGGGAAATCTACACGAAGGTCCTCTGAAGTCGTCATGTGGAATCATCACGGAACCAACGATATGTCTAAGTTGTTATATCTTTTCTACAACCTGTTTTGTTTGACCATGTGCAATTATCAGTTGGCGGAGACGTCGTGATTCACCGAGCAAGGTCCTCTTTCCGACCAACTTACGTCGCGGCTAGGGATGAGCAAGAGCAGTGCGAAATGGCTGGTAACGTTCCGATTGAACTTGACGCCTGGGGGACCGTTGAAACATCGATCTTCTAGAAACCGGTGCTTGGAACTATTAAAATTGATTTTACCTCGCACCTGAACACCTACATTGCCACAGTCATGATTTGTTTTAGTAATTACCCTCATTCGATTAGACTAGTTCCTCTAAGCGGCGCCAATCAAAAGGTGTGTATATTTGAATGGTGTCCGGCCGGGGTGGATGCAGACAGGTCGAATCAATGCCAGTGTCAACTACGGGACGGACCGACGAGCGACAAAACCTGCATCTTGGAAGCTCATCGCTTCATTCCTTTCCTACCTTAATCCTTCACGACCAAGTGACATGATTCCATTTACTGGAGATTCTCGAGTCAACGGGCTTTGTGATCATTGTCCGTAGCAACGACGAAACCTTTTTCCTGTATTTTTGAAGTCCTCCGAGGAGATAATATCAGCGCAAAACACGAGGCTCTGAAAATGAGACTCTAAGATGGAAAGAATTTGATGGTTCAGATTAGCTGTCACTCCGCCCGTTCTGCATCGGCATGTGGTCCAGCATCAATACGATAAGTGTTTTGAAGGATTCGGAAACTGACTTACCCAGGAACGCCTTTTAATGCACGCAACATGACAAAGTAACAGTGCAGCACACTCGCGGTGGCCAAGGCACTTTCACATCTGAGGCTGAAGATGCAAGTTGAAATCGATTCACAGAAGTATTTCCCAGGGATATCTTTTAGAGTCACTCAAAGTACAATGCCGTCCTCTCAGGGATCCCTTCATGTGACACTTGTTGGCCTTTTCATCGATGAAGGTATCGACAATTGGCCATGTCCTGGCGAAAATATCTCAAAATACTCGAGCGGCAATCGATTGCAACACTATAGCCACACACTCGTTATCGTGTCACAGCCTTCTTCCTCAGCCGCTGCGCATTGCAATTGCAGGCATTGCTGTAGCATGCATCTATCCGTCAACAGTCTAGGAATAGACGTAAATGCGCATAATATTCATGAATGGCAGATAGTGGTTGCAGCCTTCATGTTTCGAATCATCCGCTGATTTTATGTTTCGTGTATGACGAGAAACGCGAGGATGCTTGGCTCGATACCGCTTCTGGACGGCGCCCCCAATTCCAACATAATTACAAGGCTGTGGGATTAGCTTCCCTGTCACAACCATGGAAAATACACTTTGGATTGCATCTTGGAAGAAGGGGATCGATATACTGTTTTGCACCTGCTACCACTGCTTAGGCCACCGCCAATGCTACATGCATGGCGTTCTGGACAGTATTGGGTCCATTTCTCAAAGTACTGTTGAGCTTCTCTCCGCGGCATGTAATATGTATAAAGGGATCCATCTTCGTTGATCCAAGTGACCGAAGATGGAGTCATATTACACTCATCACTCATCTAGAGACTCTTACCAAAAGCTCTAAAACCCCCACAATATCAAGGTGGTAATATGTTCGTCTCACACATCACACTTGCCCTCGTGGCCATTTGTTTCGGCCTTGTTACTGCAGACTCTGCTCCTATATACAGCGGTCTTCAAGTTCGCAATGCTGCCGGCGCATCTTCCGCAGATATAACAAGGCTCCTGCGTCGATCGCTCTATACCTCAACTTTGAAGAGAGACTCAGTACAAAGACGCAATGCATCTCTAGATAGGAGCTGGGATGGCGTAACACTACTCAATGTAGCCGGGTGAGTTGGCCAAGTTACTAGCAACAACTCCATGTCTAACTCCATGTCCAATCTCTCATTGTCAAACTGAGTCTGACATTGGCTTAGGAAATCCGGAGTCAAGACTGGAGATAATGGAGCTAACAATGTTGCTCTGACCGCCGGGGCAGAGGTTATTTGTACGACATGTTACATGAAAGGACTTGTCACAGCACAATTCACGATTGACCCAGACTTTGACTTCGGTCAGACTTTTCAGAATTTCACCACCGAAGCCAAGGATGAAATTTCAAGCATTTTCACTCAGGTTACTGATTATGTCGAGACGGTCTTCAATGAGACCAAAAACAATTTACAGGATGGTCCTGATATTGACGACATTGAATTCCCTCCTGTTAATTTCTCCTTCGACCTTGATCTACCTAAACTCCCAGATTGTCAACTCGAGTTTCAATTCGATGGCATGGAGCTTTACATGGCGATGGACACGAAGGTACTCGCTGGTGTCACTTATAGCATAAGTATCTTCAAATTAGCAAACCCAATACCCTTTTCTGTTGGAGATGATTTGAACCTTGGCGTCATTTTCACCGTTGACTTGATCCTCTCCGTGGAGGCTCCGATTGAGATAAGCAGCGGCTTCCACATTCGACTTAATGATGGAGCTGCCGTTAAGATCCCGCTGTTTGGACATAATGTCTCGGATATAACTTTGTTAGTTGTTTCCCATCTATTATTTGAATGAAATCATTCCCAGGGAGACATACTGATGGTGGTACTAATCAGCAATGGTGGCAATTTCGAATTCCTCCCTGTGACTGTCATCAGTGACGGCGTCGTTCTCACTGCTATCCTCCGCATCGGTCTTAAGGCTGTCATTAAATTATCCCCACCAGGCGACACTAAATTTGGGGCCCTCTTGAAAACCGCTGCCGCTGATTTCGCTAACATAGAGGTAAGCGTCGAGACCGGCGTTTGGCTGGATATTGCGAAGTTCAAAGCCAGCATAGTTGCCGCTCAAGAACCCATGAAGAAAGATTGCAAGCTCAGTGTCATCCCGGAATACGAGATGGGACTTGGGGCTCATGCCGGAGCTATGCTGCAAATTGGACCATTGTTCTTGGGAGCCGAACTCAAGAAGGAAATGCCAATCTACCAGACTACATTCCCACAGTTTTGCACGGCCACCAGAACCGCAACAGTAGCTACAGGAGCGGCGAGCTCTGTCGTCACTGTCAAACCACGGGCTGATCTAGAGTTGAGTACCACGGAGATAATCTACACCGCAACGAGATGCCTCTCGACTGGATTGGTCAATTGCCCGGCCTCACAGCAGACGATTGAAAAGAATACTGTTACCAAGACTCTGACTGGGGCTGAAGCTGTACCTACGGCAGAAAGTGTAGTTGCTAGCACGGTTGCTTTTGGCCCGAATGCCCAGAAGATGTTCACCATGAGTGGTAGTCCCACGGCATTTACTCCACCTCCGGGGCCAACTGATGGCAAAGATAGATTCGTCGATACTATCAACAACGCAACTGGAGGGGTGAGTAATAAGGTCATCATTGGCGTAAGCGTTGGCATTGGTTTACCAGTTCTGATTGCCATCTTGGCTGGACTTTTGTAAGTAGTACCCTTCTCGACTTCTTCCCTTGCTCTGAATACCAATACTGATTCATCATGCACAACAGCTTCTTGCGAAGGCGCAAACGATCTGCTCCTTCCAAGAATATAGAGCCTACTTACCAAGTTGAGCGAATTTTGCAGACGCCTGAGCATGACCTCTCTGGAAAGAAGTCAGCAAATGCTACAGTCGCGGAGTATCGATAGAGACTTGATCAACCTATGAGTTCGAAGTTGACGGTGGTACCTGAGATCAGTCAGAAGGATGTTTAAATTCTTTGCCGGGATCTCGAGATCGGTACAGCCACTGGGCAGGGTTTCGGACATGGTTATGGGTTTGTTGATAATACCGATTTGATCATTGAAGCTACTGTATGTAGACAGATAAGCCATCACTTTGGATTGATTATGATTATTCGAATGACATCTACTCTTCAAGGAGAACTGGCATTTTACGTAACTTTCAGGATTTCCTTGGTGTCTGCAAAATATAGATCAGGAGAGAAAGAGCTCCTGTCGTATAAAGAAGTGGAAAATATTGATATCACACTCTATGCTAACCGAGAAAGACGCAGCAACAGCGTGTCCATGATCTCGTGATAACGCGAAGCTCTAGCTGACACCGGAGCAGATTAGAAGGGCGCGAGATACGCGAGGCATTCCATGCTATATTTACTGTCTACGAGGCTCAAGGATTTGGCTTCAAGCGGTGAAGGGAACCCCGCAACATCAGACCAATCAATGGGATATTTCCTGCACATTTTCCTTTTGATAGGCAAGATTCTGGCAATTGAAAGTATTGCTTCAATAGACGCGTGTGCAAGTTTCTGGACGGCTTCAGCAATTTTGCCTTTCTTTGTTGCCAGCATATCCCAAAAGTCTCCACCGAAGTGTGATCTCAGAGAACTAACTGGCTTTGATCTAATAAATGCGTTGCTGAAAGAGGCAAACGTTGAAATGTCTAATAGGCGGTTCCAAACTTCCCCTCCAAAAAGCTCGGGACTCGCTCTAAGGAGGGGAACCGGCTATTAGCTCTGCCTCGTGACTTCCCCCCATCGGTTCCTCTCCAACATCATTAAGGTACAAATACTATCCCTCACTCCCGCCTCTAGATCCAAGCTGCATAGCTTTCCCAAAATCTCCAACATAACGAACACCAATTACCACACCCGAGAGTTCAAAACACAATAATCATCATGTCCGGCAAATCATCCTCTGGCAACAACGTCTCACCCGACTCACCTTACACCCCTTACTCTGTCACTTCTAGCGGCACCAATAGTCAGGTAACTTCTATGTCCCGATGCCCACTTGCTCGACGCGGACTGACGTGTACATAGGGCAACAATTACGACACCCGCGTGCAACCGAGTGGCGCTGCATACCATTACAGTAACAATGGTAAGTTCAGCTCCACCAACATGCTACAGATAGAATCTGACTTTACGCAGATGGGATCTTACTACTACGCCAATGGTAATGGCTCCACCCACTACAACGACGGTCGGGGTAATACAATTACACTGCCCCCAATGGCAATGTCTACAAGAAGTGAGGATTACGCTGTGAAATCAAGGCTTGAACGATAGGACGATGGGATTTGGGAGCGTGCTTCAGTTGTTGATGTTGATGCGACTCTTGTGTTTGCTTTGGGACCATGTTCAATAAAGCTCAAGGACCGGAAAAGAATCAACAGTGTTATGAATTTAATCTCGCTACGAATTGGTCTGGCTTTGAGATTGCTTATTTCTGGCTCCTTGGGCCCTTTTAAATGCGAGCTTGGGAAATAAGGTAGGCATCGCAAGTCTATGTAGCCTGGTCTTCTTTGGGAAGAAGGTACGAAGTGAAGAATCTGGAAAACAACGGAAGGGGCGACGAGGAAGGTTCGGTGATCTTGTCCATTTCAATTCTTCTTGTAATCCAATTTCTGTGCATCAACATCAATAGCAACTTTTGGAATCATGGCTACGAAAGCATGGGAAAGTCAGAAAGTTGTTAAGCAGGATCAAATTACCAGAGACACATTACTTCTCGTTGAATTAAAGTCCAAGTTCCCAGACTTCGATTGGTACGTATTGAAAAAGCCTACTCTCTTATCAACGTCTCAAGATTTTCTGGAGATATGAATAGTCCTTTGCTGACCACCATCGCGTCCAGGGTCCAGTATCCCGGGGGCAAAATTAGACGTATCACAGTCAGCAGCAAAGCCTCCCGCTTGCGTATCTGCATACTGACACAGCAAAGGATACGGCAAGCCATTATTATCTGCCGACGGGGTCACGTAAGCGTTTACCTTTCGGACGCCCTCATGTATCGACCTGACAACACTATCAGAAGAAGTATTCTTGTTTACCGGCGATGGCTTCTGGTACAGCAACAAACGTTTCCCTCGAGTCTGCCCATGTATTGCTCGCGACTGGCCATCGGTAGCGGCCCCCTTCAAGTTCGGCATATCTCAAGGACCTTCTTACTTCATCGGTCGTGATATCAATGTTGCAACTGGCATAGTCATGCGCAAAGGTTGACCATGCAAGCCGGATTACGAACCAAGGGATCTCGAATATCCTTACATGTTGAATAAACACGGTGATATCAAGAGGATGAATTGGCTCGACGTTCCGAAAGATGTCCAGCTTGCCGGGCGTGCACAAAAGTGGGTGCAGATGGTAAGTTTGGACTAGGTATCTTGTGAGCTGAAGATCGTATACTAACGGTGCCATTCAGTTCAGGAACAAGGACGGCGAAGAACGAATCGTGGAGACCTGTTTGACCAAAGACGGAAGAACGTTCGTCCTCGTCACCCAGAAAGTCGAGGCTGAGATGAAAGAGGACGAATGGTGGGCTAAAAACCAAAGCGTACTCCAACTCGAGAGCAAGGAGGGAAACATCATGCCTGGGGCTGTCAGTTCATGGAAAGTCCAGTCAATCAAGAAGCATGTCAAGTCGTCGAGCATAGACAAGGCCTTAGATGTCACGGTGATTACCGAGAACATTGAAATCATCGAAATTTGAGGGAAACGTGAGCATAAATGGAAGGCAGAGAGGCTATTGTTGGGTCTGGCAGGAAAGTTAGGTGGTGGAACCAGTCTAATTATATTAAATCAAATTCATCGACCACTTTGAATAACTTATCATCAAACGACTGCAGATGATTGATTCTGGTCAAACTCATCTTCGGCGATTATGAACTGATCAGGTACACTTGAAGTCGGCACCTCGATCCTAAAACCACGTAAATATCACGTAATATTGCCTGAAATAGTTCTCAAAGTCACCTGAATCTCTGATAACTTGACAAAAGTGGATCCCTATTTCGCCGGAGATGATCTTACCCAACCTTGAGATGTGGAACGAGCCCGAGCTAATTTCGGGGAGGATCTGTAATCAAATGAAAATTGGTCAGAGAAGTGAAGAACGGCCATTCCATTGCTATCAGGGACTGGGTAATCGACGACTTTCTAAAAAGACCTGTTCAACTTTTTACTGTCTGAGACAAGCCTTTCAGCGGGCTGTGTCTGATATGGAGAAGAATGGAATCCGATAACGTTCTGGCGACTTTCCAACTATCAATACTACTGAATGGAAGAAACGTTTCGTGACTTTCATTATCAGAGAGAGCAAAGCACAGAACGATTTACGAGATTCGGCTAATTGCTGTATTAATTTGGCGACTTGTGACCGAGTGACGGTTTTGAATTATACTTGCCAGTCTTGACTTCCCCGCAGACGATCTTGCTATCCCTTGAATATCGATTGCAGTCAGTAATTTTCTCGAAACTTCAACCTTTGTTGCCACAATTTCTCACCCATCCATTATTTTTCCTCAACAGGCAATCCCTGCCTCTCTATCATCTTCCGATCACCAAGGAATCACTGTCCCATCATAAGACAAGAAAGATCCCGACGTCGTATGCTTCGTAGCTCGGTCAATCTATGGCCTTTTCGTCAGATACTTGTTCACTCTAATTTCACATCCATCCACCCCACTAGAAAGGAAAACGAACCTGTTCAAGCACACCCCTAGCACTTTCCTCCACGCTCATCGGCGGTGCCTCCACACCAATACTATCCGCGAAAGCCTGTCCATTGGCCGTCTTAACCCATCTATTCACCGCCACAAACCAATCAGTAAGCCAGTTACAAACAAACTCGCCGCAAGTTCGAAATGGAGTCGTAAAGGAGCAGAAAGAAAAGAGCACGAACCCAGGATGCACAGCAAGCGCCACAATCCCCCTCTCCTCAAAATGCATTTTCCTAACAAAATAATTCGCCGCCGCCTTACTAGCTCCATACGCCAAGCTCGGCACGCCGCCTTCCATAGCCGCGATACTGCCGAGTGAGCTGGAAATCAAGATGAATTTCCTCTCTTCCTCTTTCTCCCCACTTCCCGTCTTAGCCGTCAGGAGCGGATGAAGAGTTTGGTATAACAAGATCGGTCCGAGGGTGTTGATCTCCCAGTTCTCGGTTAGGGAAGAGAGAGTGGTGGATTTAGAGGATGCGAATGAGGTGCCCGTGCCGGCGTTGCAGATGACGGTGGAGATGTGTGTGATGCTGTGGGTGTGGGTGACGGTGTCGAGGAAGGTGGTGAAGTGGGAGGGGTTTTGGGA
>JACBAH010007204.1:0-23372 GCA_014282315.1 Neospermospora avenae | reverse complement strand
GATCTAAACCGTGCCCGGGTTTCTGAAACTGAGCAGCCCCAATGAGAAACCCCTTATAGCGAGGCTTCGATTGTAACAGAAAGTGCATTATAGGAGTTTGGGGTCTCAATTGGAGAACGGGTTTTATCATTCTGAGTACTTTAAGCACCTGAGTATTAATTTCAATAGTGTGTTGCCTCACACATACCACCATAGACTGGTGAGAACTGGGCTATCTCATAAATCAATGATGCATAAGCATCATCACAATCACTTACCTATATTCAGATCATGTATTTCGGATCTGGGAAATTCTGTTCGCAGTCCGATTCCCTAACATATAAACCGGGACCTTGGTTCCCAGATCCAAGTCGAATATTAATAAGCGTGAAAGTCTTGACAATGTCCATAAATTATGTTGGAGGCTCTATTCTACGCGAGACAATGTGACAGGTTAAACGGATTGTGAACATTTATCCGTTCTTTCTACATTCGAATAATAGCTTCTTCCTTCTGGTAAGCCTGTCTCCAGTCTCGGATCGCCTCAAAGGCAGATTTTCCTACAATCTCCTTCTCTTTTTACCATCAGTAAGTAATAAACTATACATAGTTTCCTCGTCTTATACCCGTCTAGTTTTCCATTACCCGCAAGCCCTACAAAGCCCACTCACTTGTCTCTCAAGCTTTTAAGGAAGTCTTCTCCATGTGCTGTTATACTCTGCATACACATCTAGGATATCTACTGATCGTTGAATGTTATTATGGGCGGTATCTTTTGCAAAGCTAGGCGAATGCTAGTGACGGGTTGGCGGTAAAGTCGACAGAAGCTGGTTATGTGCTCAATGCTAATAGCTTAAGTTCTGGTTGGGTGTATAGATCTGCGGATGGATTTGACCCTTTGAACTCCATTTTAACTGGCTTACTTGCTCTTTTATTTATTCAGCGGATATGCTGAGCCTTCTTTTTCTACTTTCGGGCTTCCTAACCTATGTCGGCGACAAGCGGTCTGCCTTTGATCTTATCTAGATACTAACTCCTAGAATCTAATCCGTTGTCAGCAAGTCCTCAAAGTTCAATTTTCTGTTGAAGAAGTCTTGTCACTCATTACTCGCCCGACTACTTTATTTAACTTCAGCGAGTTAATGGCTCGCGGTTCCAACTTACCTTCTGCCTTCTCTTGTTGAAAGTAGCGACTTGGGAGGAAGCTTTCCGATGCTTCGCAATTTTGCCTACAAGCACCTGTGCACCATAGAACACACACACACTTGATTGTCTACATAGGGAAAGACGAGTACAAGATAGAATCAGTAAATAAACCTAGATTAGAAAGCACTTCAAATATTTACAAGTAATCACATTGAGAATCTGATACAACTTCAAGCATAGATTCAACCGCTTCGGTTGAAATATTCGTACCATGGGCCCCAATTCCGCTCTGAGCTCGAGGAAGTGCTTCGCAGCTTCCCCAGTTGTAAATGCACTTATTACAACACACTAAGACGCACCTGCTGTCGTATTCAAGGGCATATCATGCCAATTAGACCAATACCAGACAAGGTTCTTTCCATTTCATTCTCTCTTCTCTTCATCAAAACAATACAAGAACGTTATCATCAACACGATTGAGAAACAAAATTGCAATCCGGGAAATACTTCTTGCAACAGGCATTACCCTTCTGAACTCATACACGGCATCTTATCATTCATCATATCGCTGAATCACTTCTTTCTAACTCGCTCGAGGATGTTTCCCCATGCATCTGCCACGTTCACGTACCCTACCACGTCGTCGCAGGACCATCAGGGGCACAAGGATACAACGACATGGTACATGGTCTGCTGAAATGAGATGGCTCAGATATTACGACTTCAAGGTCGTTTCGGTCTCATCATTGCGCATCAATGTACTGCATCCCCTGCCCTCTTTTCACTCTACGGACAATGGTCTCGCTACTGGATCCTCAATATCCTTTGGCGTCCTTAATTTGTCCAAGATCAAAACTACGACTAGTTTTAATCTTTGACTTGATGAAGTTCATCGCAAGTCAGAGTCTAGAGTAGAGACATTCTTTCACATCCTTTCCTATTGCACACGTATAAGACGTCAGCCTTAGCTGACGCAGATACAAACAGACAGCCGCTCGACAAAGCTCAGTATAGCATCACTGCTTTCTCGAATCAAACTCGGCTTAGCATTCTGCAATACTCGCACGCTTCGGACAATGGTCTCGCTACTGGATCCTCAATATCCTTTGGCGTCCTAAATTTGTCCAATATCAAAACTAGTCGGAGTTTTAATCCTTGACTTGATGAAGTTCATCGCAAGTCAGAGTCTAGAGTAGAGACATTCTTTCACATCCTTTCTCATTGCACACGTATAAGACGTCAGCCTTAGCTGACGCAGATACAAACAGACAGCCGCTCGACAAAGCTCAGTATAGCATCACTGCTTTCTCGAATCAAACTCGGCTTAGCATTCTGCAATAATCGCACGGACAGTCACGCTAAATCCTCTCATATCCTTCCACGATCTCCGATCGAGATTATACCAGCACTTCGACAAGCATACTTCTAGCTAATGGAATCAGCTCGATACGAAGTTCTTCGAACTTGACCGTCAGGTAAACAGTCCACTTGCGACCAATCGCGACTATTCGACTTTTGGCTTGTCTCGCCGGCTCACGCACTTCAAGAAATAATACAAGGAACGGTGGGAAAACACTCCAAAACAACAATTATAGCTGGGGGAAGGGGTTCGGAGCACATCTTCATCAAACACATAACTTTTGATCCCCGCCGAACTTTGCTGACTTCGTAGCAACATAACTCCTACTACTTGAGTCCACATCATTGCAGGTCTTCCAAATATCTCGTTTATGCCTCTCCATTCTTGAACGCTCCCCTGGCTGACAACACCTAGGAGCCTATCTTTCATCAGACAAGAAGGTGTACAGAGGAAATTATGATCTGAACGTCCTGGTGCTTCTGAAGATTGAGACGTGAAATGCGCCTGGCAACGGCAAAACAATATCTCAACCTCTATACTGCCTGCCAACACCAGCGGAACATAATTTTTGGACCACAATAACTCTGAAGGGACGAAAAGCAAGTGCGATAGAAAGAGCATGCGCGGGAAGACATCAGGATGACGGGAGACTGGCAGAGATTCTTTGACTTGGAGAAATAGACTGAGATGGAAGAACATGTAAAACAATGGAGACGAAGAAAGAAAAATCCGAATTGGAATGAAGTTTAATGGTATGATTTCTTGATGTGCGCATGGATGTAGTGTAGTGTAGTGCTATAACAGAAGAGGACAGGTAAGCGTCGAATATTCGAGTTGTGGTTGTGCTATACCAGCCCAGTGGACGGGACGAATCGACTAACGTTTTAGTCTGGAAGAATTGACCCGAAAGACTGATTCTACTTCTGTGTGTGTGCGGTCATACGATGCCTAGGTTATCGCATCATTGGTACCTACGTAGGTGGTAGGTGGTAGGTGGTTAGCTCAAGGTCGGGAAATCAGATCCTCAGCTCGAACTGATTACAATCGAATCGAGTGGAGGAGCTCTGTGGAATATGTAATAGAACGGAACGCTACTTCTGCTTACTAACGAATAAGGCGGGTCGCCGGTTGAGAGCGGCTGCACTGGGCTGCAGTAGTAAAGTAAAGCAGCATCAAAGGGAAGCCAATTAATGTTCAATCCAGCAATATATTGTGTAAAAGAGCTTATGTGTATTTTCTTTTTTGCTTTCCGCGCGAAAATACTTCTAAATTTAACTTTACCTGTGGAGAAGTCAATAACAAGCTGTCGAGTTCATGACCAAAGAGCGTTTTCACATCCAGGATGTGGCACTGGCATGTATGATTTCTCACGCACCTACCACTTTTGTCGTTCGCCATGTACTCATTCAATATAATTCGATGATGATGTCAAATTTCTCGGTATCTTTCGCAATTACTGAGATCTCTTTTTCAATCAGATCCCAGCCCCTTTCAATTCATACTTCTGTCAGTCGACCTAGATTAACCATCACCCACTCTCTCTAAAGCACTTCTAATCTAGATCGTACAAGATCCCCCTTGGCTGAACATCTTTCCTCAAAACCCACTTATTAAAGTACCACGGCAACATGGTGCGATAATACCTCGCATGATCTCTCACTCTAACACTGAAAATAGTATCGAGTTCTTCCAACGACAACCCCTTAGTTTCTTGAAGACAGAAGTAGGCGTAAGTCCACCCAAAGAAATTCCAAGCTGCGTACCATCCAAAAGCACCTTGTTCGGAGAATTCTTGGACGAGCGCTGGCCACGTCAAGCTAAGGATGAAATTGAAACCCCAGGTCGTGCAGGTCGCGAACGACATTCCTATTTCGCGGATATAGAGGGGGAATGCTTCGGCACTATAGGTGAATGGAACAGGGCCGGCTCCGGGTGAGTATACGACCATGAAGAGATAAACTCCTGTGGCGACACAACCGAGCCGAGCCTGATCGGCTGAGATAAAGAAACTGAAGCCGGTGAAGAGGAGGCATATTCCCATCAATGGGAAGGTAGTGAGCAGTAGGTTACGTCTACCGAATGTGTCGATGGTTTTGACGGCTGGGATGGCGACTATTGTATGTTAGTAAAAACTTCATGAAGGCATAGTTGAGTGAAGGATGGTGACTTACAGAGGAAGTTGACGATGCCCGTTCCGAGAGATACGAGTAGGGCATTCGAGCGCGTAAAGCCTCCTGAGATGAAGATTTCGGTCGAATAGTATGCGATAACGTTGACCCCAGAAAATTCTGTTGGCATTAGCACTGTGTTCGTGTTTTTTTCAAACTTGGACTTACGTTGCATGAACATCACGAAAAAGGAGGATTGCGCCGCACGACGATTTCTTGCAACCAGGAAGAATTCTTTCCAGAGATTCTTGCCCTCGCGCAACTTCTCCTCGATCACCAGCGACTTATGAATATAGTAGATATCCCTCGCAGCCATCACCTCACAGTTTCTGAATCTGCAAAGTGCTTCGTACGCTTTCCTGTACTTCCCTTTGGTCATATACCAACGAGGCGACTCCGGCACCATGAAGACCTGCATACAAACGAAGAAAGGCGGGATGGAAGTGCTGGCGAGCATGAGACGCCAGTTCCAGTACGGAAATACGCCTTCTGTATACCGGACATTTTCGAATGCCACGGAGACGACAAAGCCGAGCATGATGCCGAAGGCTGTCCACATTTGCCACATCATTGTTAGGGCTCCTCGGATCGCGGTCGGTGCACATTCTGCAGCGTAGACAGGTGTGGTGGAACTTTTGGCTCCTACAGCAAGACCAAGAGCGAAGCGAGCAATGAGAAGGTTGTACCAATTGTTGGCGGCAGCCATCCAAATACCCTTGGAGATGTGAGCTTTGATCAAAATTGTGCTGGATTGACACATACCGTGATGAAGGAGATGACGCATGATATGAAAATACAGCCTCTCCGGCCGAAATAGTAGTTCAGGGGCTTGGTTGTCCAACAGCCGATGAGTGCTGAACATAAGTAGGGAGCACCGTTGAGAAGGCCTCGAAGCCAGACCCTCTCAGGGCCAATACCAAACTCCTCCTGAAACACGAAAAGACGAAGTCAGCATGCTGTAAGATCGTAGATTGCATGGCTGAGAGCCTTTTTCGCGTCATAGCAAATGGTGAAGATGATGACTGGACTTACGAAGTAGAAGGTTTGAGCGCCATTGACGGCGGTTTGATCCATTCCTTGGACGATAGCAGAGCCGGCACAAAGGACTAAACGTACAGAGATCAGCAACAATCAGCAGAATTTTGAGCATGACTTACCTGTCATGTAATACATCATTCTTGGTTGCTTCCAACGATTCGTAGTCTCCTTTCGCAGCCATTCCTTCTCATCTGGGCGGAGTTCTGAAACATTTTCAAAGTTCTTAGGATTCTGAGCAACAAGAGCACCTCTCTGTAGCAACGGCAGAATGTCTTCGAGATCTTTTTCTCTAGCGAATAGTTCGACGTCGGCGAGAAGTTCTTCCTTGTTCATGCCTGATAGAGGATTCTTCAATTTGGCACTGACGGCTACCATGCCGTTTTCGTCGAGTGGTCCTTCTTTCGCGACAAGTGAAGCGCTTCTCGTATCTCTAATCTCATTTTCATTGTGGACGGTCTTCTCAGCGTCAGAGCTATGAGGCGCTGCGTCGGCCATAGTGACTACTGATATATTGCCACGAACCTGGGGTGTGGAATTTGGATTCGAACAGAGGCTTGACAAGATAAGAGCGGGTGACAAGCTCTTCAAAACGAGGGGATGGCCTCTTAAGTAGAAGAGACACACGACCGCCCCCCCGCCATCTCCAGTTCTTGGATTTACTCCATCAACTTGGCGATGGAGAAAATATGGATACGATGTCTTGTGTTTTTGTTCAAAGGGCCTGTGACGCAAGAGTCCAGCATGACGGCGTTCCCGTGCTGGGCATTTTCTCTTGACCAACGTTAAGATATGTCAGTAATATTCTTTCTTTGATCAGTAAGCTTATTTTTGGCTTGATTTAACAAGAATTGACTTTTTCCTCCGTTAGACCTTGAACTGTTGCTTACTGTGATGTTGTGCAGTGTTATTGGGTGCTTTAACCTCGAAGCTTGGTACTATCGGCCGTCGAATATAACATCACGATTCTGGTCGCTGTTATTCAAAGAGCGCTCCACAATCAAATGGTCCATAATCGGAGCGAATGCTCACTCCAAGCTTACTTGGCTACTTACATTTTGGCCAGAAAGGGAATTGTCCATGATCATCGTCAGCGGCGCTTTCTCACTTTGAATTGGCCTATGTAATGCTGCAGCGCTCAGGAAAGGACAAGCAGGCGAACTCACTTGGCGAAGGAGGAAGTTTTAGCTTACCGCATTGTTGCGGCACAGATAGCGGCTTGAAGTTCTTGCTGTTTGTAGACTTGGCGGATGTTGGAGGGTTGGCGAAGATCCCCCTCTTGGCGATATCTTGGAACCGGCTGTGGCGGTCTACGCACATGCTTAGTGCTTGGTAAGGGCCCAGTCTCAATATACTCTAGGGGCGAAAATAGTACAAGCTTGCAACCTGGAAGTCTCTTAGAGAACAAGTTCGAAACTCGAATACACCTAATGTTGAAACATTGTTGTTGTTAAATCGTGATACTAAGCTCGCTTGGCCACTCTCGCTACCAGCTATCGCCGAAGATCTTCAGGCTTCCAGATGGGCTTCAATCCTCTTGAAATTGATATAGTGCTATATGTTTGTGCGGATAACTCGTTCATGAAGTCATACAATGAGGTACTTGTTAAAAGTTCTACTTGACATAGACAAGACCAACTAAAACCAATCCTCTGTTTTCAACTGTTCAGCAAGTCCTGCCGCAAGGAACGCTCCTGCCGAAAAAGACACGGTAGCGGCTTTTTCATTGGTGATGCAGAATCTCCTCCTGCGAAACCTCCACGCAAACTCGTCTCATTGAAAGGTGGGGATGTTTTGATATCGCCCTGAGGCGTGAGCTCAATTCCCAGCTATTCAGCAAACCCTCCAATGAGCTGACTTTTAGGCTTGTGTGCCGAGAAATCCTTCTAGTTCTTCCTGACCATTCTCAAAATAAACTTCGATCTCGCCTCCTTCATCCCCCTTGACGAACCGACGCCTGACTGCAATTTTGCAGAAGACAGATGCGTAAAGCAGCTGTTGAAAGTCGCTTGATGGCAACTTAAGCGTCTGAGCGTGTGTTGACCAGTAAGCTGATGTTAGCAGTGTATCCCTCCCCGCTTTCGAATTTTTGAATCGTGAGGATATCAGCTTCTCTAAATGCAGGTTGAGCTGTTTACTAACTTTAAGCTGGACGGAAAGATGGAGCCACTCATGTGGCGAGGACAAACCAAGACAACCAATTTTGAGGTCGGCATAATTCAGCAGTATAGGAAAGCCCTTGGACCACTATAATACATGGCCAAGATGTGTTTTACTACATCATCTGTATCTTGAACTCATATAATTCTGCAGCCAGAACAAGTATTTGTTGTTTTCTCGATATCCAAGGATCCTCAAGAACTATCAGCCCATGCACAAGATCCAGATTTCCAGGTTTAAAGTGTTAGCACAATCATCAATCACACGACTAGAAATGCTGAAAGACATTAAGTGTTTCGCCTTTCCACAAGGTCTGAAAAAATCTCTCCACTTCCACCCCGTCGAGCAATTTCATATAACTCTCAGTTTCTCTGCTCACAGGTGCTCGAGAATCAAACAGTAGCAGAAGGACCCAAGATTCCATAATCAATCCTCAAACTCTCAATCATGACCCCAGCATTTTCAAACTGGAAGACGTCCGCAGCAGCCAGACGTCCCAACCATTTCTCGTTCGTCTTGTTCGCGCAATAATCTGCCATAACATCCAAATAAACTTTGAAAGGTGCCCATCCATTTCCAGGATTCCTGGCCTTGACAGGACCGAAGAGGGCCGCAGCTCCAATATCTGGATCTCCAGTCGCGCTGGTATTTATTGCATACTCGCAGTTACGTTTGACTGTGAAGAGATTCGGAGTTAATTTTGCCTGGGGAAGCAGGTATCAAGAATAAACAAACGAAAACGAAGTAGAGATTCCGATCCAGAAGGAGGCCAGGGACCTTGATCCTCAGACATGCTTGAAGTGGAAGAAGATTCTGGAGAAACTTACGATCGAGAACATACTCGAGCTGAACGAGAACATCGGCGCGAGTTCCAGATCGGCCGAGATGGCCACCACTGTAGAACTTGAAGTCATAGTCAAGTAGTTGGTAGTGAGAGCGTATGTATCCAGGCACGTTCTTGGTCTGTCCAAGAAGAGCAAATGGTGTCCACCCAGGATAGATGACATCCACGAGCATCAAAACTTTCTGCACGGGAGCGTAGATGAAGATGTTGCCTTTGATATGATTCTCGCCTTTGTATTCGAGTTCCAAAGTTTGATTGCCCCAGCGTAGGATGTAAGAATTTTTGAATGTGACTTTTGGCACGGGTCGATTGGAGTCCGGTGTCAGTGTCAAGTATCGAGCCGTATCGACGTGAGAAATTGTGGTTATTTTACCTCCAAATATGAAGACACCTCCAATATGATCTGCATGATGATGGCTGTAGATCAGATGAGTAACTGGAATGGATGTGACATTTCCGATGGCCCACAGCAGCATGTGGCCGATAGTAGGGGGACAGTCGACGACAATGACACCTTTGGTAGAGACGAAAAATAAAGCTGGAACGATGTCAGTGCATGTAGGTACCTGTGTTAGGATAACTAGCCCTGATAGTTGCCTTCGGTCACCATATAAGCCCCTTTTCCATAAGACTCGATTCCATATCCTCCAGGTCCAATAGCTATTCCTTTGGCAGAATCTGGGACTGGAGCAAATTGGGGAGCTCTATCGATACCACATCCCAGGATGGATGTTACGATACAGGTAATCCACAGAGCGAGGAATATCGATTGCATATTTCGAGACTCGCAGGCTTAGTTTGTAGTTTTCGCTAAGGAGGATTGATGTGCCAGAAAGTCGGTTCTTAAGCTGGCTTATATATGGCTCTGCTACCCTCCATTTTCCTCCTCACGGACCGAAAGTCTTACCAATTAGCTCTGAACCTGTACTGCGATTAATGAGCACCACTCGCAAATACTGCACACTAGGGGTTAGACACAACCTTTTGTCAACCTCAATGCAGAAAACGCCACGACAGCCAAGAAAATTTCAGCCCAGATTCTGATTTATTATGCAAACAATCTCCGGAATGTTACATGGCGTACATATGCTCTTCTCTTCCAAGACTGATTCGCTGTGTCTGATTACCAAGCGCATGAGCGTTGCGCCTCCTACGGCTGGTAAAGTCATGATCATACTTTCTGCTCAATCGAATACTGAGGACTCAAAGGTGCCGAAACAATCACCCCAATATATGAAGTATATGAATACAAGTATATAAGCAGCATTAAAAAGATATGAAATCAGTATTATGGCAAGCGTGGCATGTGAAGGATATCATGTGATTAAGCTCTTCAAGCCATGATGACCTTTCGAGTCCGAGGCAAGTCATACTCTACTCCCCGGCCATGCAAACACATCCTTGAAGATCGTTACTTGCTAAAGCCATAACATTCTGCGAATGTATCTTTGTTCCGCACGATTCGAGCCTGGCGCGGAGCGAGATAAATTAAAACATTCCTGCTCAACGGGAATGATTACAGCAGCTTGAGTGCTTGCTACATTTGGAATACTCAACACGGTCGTCACTCGGGCTGTGGGACTCACTACGACTCCGACAATCTAATTCTGAATGCCAGCTGTTGGTCTACTCGCAGGTGTAGGTTCTGGACGGCATCAGAGCCCACTGTACTTCTTCAAATACCATTATATGCTGTACCGTGAAAGGGGGTTCCGAAATGGTCCGCATCCAGAGTTGACTCAAGGAGAACACTGATCCTAGATCCATGGATATGGTGTCTCTTAGTCCGTTCAATCTTATTATTTCACTTCTTGCCTCCGGCTAGGCCAGCAGAGCAGGATGAGGTGGGAAAATTGGATAATGTGGGAATCTCAGAAGACCATGATACCATGGCTGCAACTAGGACGAGGAACTTCATCCTGGAATCATTCTTGAAGAAGGGATAAATAGAGTTAGGCTGCTCACTTCCTGGCAGGCTGAGTTCATTATCGGATCCTCATTAGGGCCAGGACGAGCTCTCATAGTAGGTACAAAGGCCGACTAGATCCAAGAATCAGCATAATCAATCTTGCTACTTATTTCGAGGATATGAAAACAGCCCAGTGAAGATTTGACACACCCTCAGCTGGTTCCATTCTTTCCTCAATTGAATTGACCACGGAGACCCCATCACAGCTGCCCTGAAGAATTGTACCTCTATCACCTCGGCTGATACGCGTCATCCAGATGTGTATTTCACTGCACGAACAGGATATTAGCAACCGTGGACTCGAAAATTCGTACAGAAACTCCAGGGCTGAGAAGGCCGAAGTCAAGGCTTCCCTAATACGTACGACTTTGAGCCTTATTTCAGCTGGATGTCTACTGAATCTGGTAAACCTGTCAAGTGGTGAAGGTAAACCTGCAGGTCCTACAATTGTGCCTGGTGGGCTTGGAGGGTTCATTTCAGCTATAAACAATTTTCTACAAATGGGAAACGCAAATGAATCTTTTCAATGGCGCAGCAAGGTTGCGATAAGATACTGACAAATCTTGGAGTTCAGGTTCGGGTCCACGATAAAGAATGCCTCCCGCCCTTGCAAAGATGCGAAGTTAAGACAAAACCAGGCCAGTACGCAGTCAGGTTGGAATATCACAGAATAGAATACAATGAGTTGTGCTACCACATTGGGAACTGAAATGCATGCAGCCATCGAGTTGTGCTGTAAGGCTTGTGAAGCCCTTTCCAAACTTCCATAAGATGTAGCACAATGTGATATTGTTAATGTCACACAATCGGGACTTGACTCATCTCCCCGGCAAGAGCCTTGCGATTCTCTTCCATAAAACTTAACTGCGAAAGACCCACAATCTTTGCTCTCTATAGACATAAAATCCCAAGAACAACACGAACCAAGTGAAAGTACTCCCGTATGCAAGAAAGCCGTGTATTTTCCCCCGCTTCGAATGCCTATTACCTAGTTTAGATGTTTTGGTCCTCGTTTCTCAGCAAATTCAGATTCTCTGCCGAAGACAATGCCACTCATACTCATGAGCGTCGGCCCTCTCTCTTATATTACCCGCTCATAATTTGAGGACATAATTGACAATATGGTAAAGAGAAACAGATTCCTTGGACGCAATAGCACCAAAGATCGGATCGACAACCTAAACTGTATTTGATAAGGACGCTGCCGAATTTGGCTTATATCATTGCAGTTCTTAACTGTTGTGGAACTGCGAATCGAACCGGAACCAATAATGCATGGCATATCAAAGGGGCAATCAGGCATGTTTAGTGTTTGACCACTTCGAATTCTAAAATGCTTACAGTTATGCCATAAGAAATATAGTCAGTTAACCTTATGTTGAACGCGATGCGAGAAGGTGTTTGTTGACCGGAGTCAGGGGCTCTTTGCCCTTGAGCACCGCGTCGATATTCTGCATGGCAAGGGTTTCGAATCCCATATGTCTGACACCGTAAGCGCGAAGAATTTTGCGATGAAGAATGAAACTTACGTCTCTAGAGTGCCTCCAGCATTGTGCGAAGTCAAGGTGACCAATCTCGATGCCTTTAGTCTCTCGTTGACCTTCGGCTCAAACTCATGCAAATCCATCCCGACACCGATCAAACGTCCCCCGTCAACAGCGTCAGCAACGGCCTCCTCATCCACCAAAGAGCCTCTCGCAATATTTACAAAACGAGAACCCATCTTGAAATGTGCAAGTCTCTCTTTGTCGATGACTTTCTTCCCGTCTGGAGTCGCAGGCGTTGCAAGAACGACACAGTCACTGATAGCCAGCATGGCATTAAAGTCGGGACAAAATTCGGCTTCAATCTCTGCTTCTTTTGCAGCGTCCTTGCGAATGACATCATAGTACTTAATCTTCATCCCAAAGGCGAGGTAAGCTTTACGTGCAATCTCAAAGCCGATGTTGCCGAGCCCAATAATACCAAGGACATTGCCTCGAGGATTGCGAGATACGACTGCAGCGTTCTCATGGCAATCTTTGAACTCTTCTGGTGATGCACGAGCTGCTGTAGTACACCAAGTAAGATTCCGGAAAGTAGCTAGTATGAGGAAGATGGCGAAGTCAGCCACAGACTCAGTCGATGCAGCGGCACTTAGACCGTTAGTTACGAGAAATGTATCTTGACTCTGACCAACCTGTTGCAGTAGAAAATCCCTATATGACATCAGTATCATCGAGATCATCAGACCTGTAAATCGCATACCTCTCTCGGCAAGTAAATCAACATCAGCCCAATCGTAACCCGCTCCTGCCGAAGCAAAGATCTTGCATGTTGTAGGCACCAGAGGCAAAAGGTCCCTATCCCATCGACCCATTTCACCTCCAGTGTTCCAAAATGGCCTGAATATAGCGGAGAAATCACCCCATCGCTTCTCTTTCAGACCCTTCATGAACTCATCTCGCTGGCGCTCTTCAAATGATGGTCGTATAATTGTGAAATCTCTGGAGAAAGAGTCGAAGAATTCGGTGTTCCACTTGACTGGGTCCCCAATATGCAGAACAATCGGCTTCTTGCCACTTTCTGACGTTGTTGATGCCATAGTAAGGCACGAAAAGGGACTGTGTACAGTGGCGGTGAGAAGTTATGAAGAATTGAAGCAAACAAATGGACATGAACTGTGGAAGATACTCGACGGAATATGAATAGAAATGCAAAGATGTCTCAAGAAATATATAGACTTGATCTCATGTAAAGTCACTCATGGGAACCTGGCGGCCTTTGATACGGTAGCTGAGATGAGAGGTGGTTGTTGTCACTCAAACGAGGGGCTGCGTTAGGTGGCATACGCAATGCAAATGCAACTATCCTTGTTGATAAGATCCTCGGGTCGAACATACCATACAATCCCACCAGATAGACTTGCAAGTACAAACTTTGGAGGGGACTCTCAATTTCTTGCAAAGAATAAACTTCTTGTTCGGGTTTTCTCAAGTTAAGAATGGATGTGTTTACGATGTACATATTTTGCTGAACGCAAGGAAATAGAGCAATTATTACTAGCGTGAGCGATCCCACTCATTACCTACATTGGAGCTGGGGTAACGGGCACGGGGTTGCAGCCAACGCTAAACTTGCCCCTCCCCTATTGCCATTCGCCAACGTCACCTCCAGAAAGTACCTAGGTAGGTACCGTACCTTAGGGTAGCTCGATATCCCGAGTTACCTCATGGAAGGACCCGGGATCGAGATGTCTGCTACTGAGGGAGTAAACCCTGGAGTCCCAACCCTCCACCACCTCAGTGTTCGTCGTCCCAGCGTCCCAGGCAACTGTGGATTTAGCTAATATATGCCAGAATTCCCAATCTCAACGCACTCTTTGGCTACTAGAGGAACTCGCAATCGAATACAAACTCGAGTACAATGTAGTCCTATACTCGAGGGGTGCGAAGGACAAGCGTGCTCCGAAGGAATTGGCATCCGTTCACGCACTCGGTCGTGCCCCGACACTCGTAACCGCCGATGGAAGAGTTCTGATCGAGAGCTTGACAATAACAACCTATCTTCTCAAGACCTATGACACACGCGGGATATTCGCAAGCGAGGATTGGATACGTGAAGACACACTACGTTCTTTTGCTGGCGCATCCTTATTCCCGCTCGCAAGTCTGGAGATGCTCTTCGATATTGCCGAGAAGAATGCCCCATGGCCATTCAGCTTCATCATGAAGCGTATCAAGAAGGGATTCGACAGCTTCTTCTCGGCCGCGGAATTCAAAAAGGATCTTGTCTACTTGGAAGGTGAGCTTGGCGATGCAGAATGGTTCAATGGCGAGCATCCGGGTCAGGTCGATTTTGTGATGAACTGGCCTCTGGATGTCATTGCCATTCGAGGCTATGCGGATCTGGCGAAAGATTACCCGAAACTTCATGCTTGGAGGATGAGAGTTTACAACAGACCGGCCTGGAAGCAGGCATTGGAAAAAGGCAACGAATATGATCTGGAGCAGCTGGGATGAAGGAGTTTGATCAGATGTACGAATTCAGCTCCTTGCAGTGCGGTCTGATACGAAGTTCATCTTTTCCCCTACATCCGAAGCTACGAAATGAAGCTATGGTAGTGGTAACGACAGAACCAGTGCGAATAGCAGCTTTGATTCTTCAAAGCCAGCGTTCCAATATCGGTCCCGACCACAAAAAAGTGCTCTGATTCTATCGTCCAGCCAGCGGCCTGTCTCAATTCCAACCTTGTCGTAACCCGAGATGGGAGAAGTTCGTCTCCGGCAGAACAAGGAGTCAGCTTTGAGAAAGTCATCAAATATGTTCATGACTTCACTAAACTATTTCAAGAGGCTCTCCGCGAAATATATCATAGCCAGAAGTCAAAGTCACAAATACATTACAGGACATTACTAAAATAATATTTCAATTTCATGTACGTATTTGATGACTTCAATAAGGGCCACCTTGTGGCACCTTGTGGGGACGACGCTGTTTTGCCGGAGACGAGATTCCCTAGCCTTGAACCGCCAGCATGGTAAGCATTTCGTTTTTCTGACGAAACTTGTTCTCTGTCTGCACTGAAGTCCGTGTCAGCTCTCATGACATAATGGATACGGTTCTCCTCCGCGTCCCTTTATGGACCCATTCGCTATCACGACCATCAGTATCCTCCTCGAATATCATAGTCGTAGGGATGGCTATGGAGGATTCTCTTTCTTTCTACTCCACGCAACCTGACCTTTCGACGTTTCATAAAGGTGCTGCCCATTCTACCTCTCACCTCTCGATATACTCGGTGCTCGAATCTTTGGTCATTCTTTACGAATGTCTTGTCTGCTTCGCTTACCGGACGAATCATTCGACTGGGAGGCCTTCACCACGGACGCACTGATATCATGGCGGAGTGTCCGAGAGCCACCGACATTATCTGTCATCCTGAAACTGGTTGGCCTGAGCAAAGTCATTTTATTTGAGATGACAGTTGGCGCCTACCGGAAGGTCTTGATCTCTGAAACGCATCATGCTCAAAGTTGCCATTTCCCGCAGACGGCGGTGTGCGTGCACAGCGCATTTTATGCCCCGTTGCCCCACGAGCAACTTGTTTACAGTACCAAGCTGCCAAGCAGCCGCGAAAAAGTAAACCAGAACCAGACCCCGCACCAGACCGCCGACATCACCCCTCACCAGCTCGGGAGCTAATCGATCACATCAACAATTACACATTTCAGTCCACCAACAAAATTCAATCGTGCTATCGCGTCTATGCTGCCGTCAATGCCCGTCCATATTGACTGAAAGTAGTCGGCATCTGGATGGTTGACAGCAATGACTTCGATGAAGAGGCTTTGGCGAATGCAGGCTTGACCTGGATGTATCGAGCTGGATGGTCACGGAGCCATCATCTGAGTCCCTGAAGCTAGGACTTCTTGACATTGTGCGAACAAGGATATTGAATAGTGTTCAATCCTGCCTGGCGACCGATGCACTGATAGACGATGGAATCCTATCAATTGTGTGCAACAAGGGGAACGAAATGCATTCGCCATACTTACCTTATTGTCAGGCATATCATTACGTGACATGCACTTGTCATTAATACTCATATGCATTGAACGATTTCCCAACCTGAAACATGTTGCTTTGGGTCACATCTCAGTCAGCCTGTCTTCACATCATAGAAGCTAATTTATGCCTAAGGACGCCGAGAACATATCTATAATTGTGAAACTCTCATTGACTCCTCGAGCCTCGACCCTTTGCAATTTTATTGATTAGTTCCGGCTATCATGCCAATTCTGTCTTTTCCTAATGTCGTCTAATAACAACGTTGAATTCGAGTAAAATGGAAATGGTGGTCGAAGACTAGCGAGTGCTAGTCGTTGCTCGGTGCATTAAATTGAGATTGAAAGGGGTCTGAGAAGAGTTAGGGCACCGGGCGCTACCATAGGCCAACCTGATCTGGAAATTGTTCCTGACGGTCTCCACGATTTATTTGAGCAGGTGAAGCTTGAGTACAGGTCATGGCTGAAATGAGGGTGGCGGAAATTTTGTTTCCCCTGAATCCCACGAAATAGATCAGAACACAGACATGGATCATCCGATGATCGTAGATCATCATGTCTGTGCTTCAATTGACTTTGAAATGTTGAAGTGCGCGGAAGAGACATGGCTCAGACGGGAGACATGGGTCCGTGAGCAGTGCGTTCTCGTTCCTACTCTACCTATGCACGACGCTTGTCAACCTATGTCTCGGCAATTTCCACGAGGGACTATCTTCTCTCTGTCAGTTGTTGCGATCAATTGTAATGGACATTCTGTATTTGGGAGTACCAATTTCGACTCTGATCATATTTTTCTTTGTGAAAGAGGCCGGCATTCAATAGTGTATCTTATGGTCAACTATACCTGCTTCCCTGTGGAAAAGCCAGGTGATTTGAAGGCAACGCGAAGGCTTCGAGCAATTCGAGCTAAACATATGTCAAAGCTAATGTGCCTTAGTTGACTCGCGGATCAATGGCACTTCACTTAATTCATTTTGGCCTCGATCAACAAAGTGGAGATAGGGACGCCCTCTGCTGTGCTCTGCTGTGCTCGAGAGATATTTTTGTCTGGCCGAGTTTTCTTGCGGGTCCAACCAGCCGAGAAAGGAAAGGAAGTGCAAGGTAATTCACCATCACTTCAATAATAGTGCTAACTATCGGAGGAGGGCAGTGCAGCTATCGAAGCAGCCAGACTTCAAGCCGTATGTCACATTGGCATCTCAGCTCCACGATGGCTACGCTGCTCCTCTTAGCTTGTTACACAGGCCTTTAGACATATCTATAATAGAGTAGAACCTCCCTTCATGTATTCTGTATCTTTCTACAAGACTTCTAACTTCTAAGCATTCATTCTTTCAATCATTCATACATTCTTTCTCACTGCAGTACTCCTTCGTTACGGTACTCGGCTTCTACTCTCATTACTGTGACATTAGTTACCTTCTTTCTTGTCACTTAACTTCACGCACTCGCAAACATGGTTAAGAAAGTCGCCGTTATGGCCCTTCTGGCCTCATTTGCCATGGCTGCTCCTCACGCAGCGCCGGTCAACCGCAGAACATTCCCAATCCCCTCCTTTGGCAATTTCTTTGGGGGAGCAGCAGGTGGTGCCAGCGGTGGAGCATCAGGATCTATCTCCGCCTCCGCTGGCTTTAACGTCGGTGTTGCTTTGGCCATGGAGGCTTGCATTGGAGGAGCCGTATCCGGATCTGTGGATAGCGACGACAAGGCTGCTCTTTCTGCTTGGGTCAAGGGATCCGGATCCGCTTATTTCGACACCGCCACTTGCAAGAAGATCGACTTGTGGTGCAGTGGTTCCGCATCATTTGCCTTGGACGGCATCACCAAGGGAGCTATTCAGGCCTCCCTCATGGCCCAAACTCCTGTTATCGCAGCTGGTGGTGCTTTCGCCTACTTCAATGGTTACATCGCAAAGGGCCACGAAGGCGGCGCTTGTGCATGCTCCTCTATCAGCATGGGTGATCAAGCTGAGCTTACAGGATACCTTGCGACCGGTGGTGCTTCTCTTGAAGTTGGTCTAAAGGGATCTTTGCAGACATGTGCCTCAGGCGGATTTGCTGAGTCACTCAGCGCTGGTGCTCGCGGCTCGCTGTCTTCTTGGCTTTCCAGCCCCGAATGTACTCTCAGCGGCGGGCTGAAGGGAAGCATTGGTGGATGGATTTCAGGCGGTGCTGGGGTCAGTGTTGGAGGAGGATTTGGTGGAGGATTTGGTGGTGGATTCGGCGGTGGATTCGGTGGTGGATTCGGCGGCGGCGCTGAGGTCTCTGCAGGTGGTAACGTTATCTTATACGGATCTGCACAGGCATCGCTCTCTTCATTCATTGGTGGATCAGTCTTCGGCGGTCTCGGATTTGAGCTTCAAGGTGGCCTTCACGCTTGTGCAGCTGGCGGTATCTCGTCTTCCCTCAGCCCAGCTGTTTACGGATCTTTGTCAGGCTGGTTGTCCGGCCCTGATTGCCCATTCGACTCGGATCTTAAAGGTGCTTGCGAGGCATGGCTCCATGGAGATGTTGGTGCTTACACGAAAGCTGGTACCTCAGCTGATGCTTATGGTTACGTCGCTGTTGGAGGCAAGATTTCTGGCAGCTTTGAGGCTTCCGGAGCTCTCAATGCAGGTGCACAAGCATCGTTCTCAGGCTTCCTCTCAGGCTCTGGAAGTGCAGGAATAGATGCTGGTATCTTGGGATCTCTCAACGCGTGTGCCTCTGGCAAACTCTCTTCATCTTTGTCCCCATCTGCATCCGCATCTTTCTCTGGATTCCTATCTTCTTCTAACTGCCCTCTCTCTGCCGAGCAACGTGGTATTGCCGCAATGTGGCTTTCATTCGGTATCAGCGGATCCGGCGGCGTTGGTGTAGGAGCTGGTGCAGGTGGTGGATTCTCTTTCGGCGGAGAGGCAGCTGGAAAACTTTCTGGATCGGTTTCTGGCAGCGCTAAACTCAGTTCCACCTGCAAGGGTGCCTTTGGTGTCGCTTTTGGAGGCGAGTCTGCATTCTCAGTATCTGGAAAAGCGAGAGCTGAAGTGGCCGCTTTCTTGTTCTCCGCGGAAGGCGCCAGCATCGGTGCTGAAGCCCAATTCGGACTTATTGGCTGGCTGTGTGGCACTGGCGTCAGCACTGGAGGCTCTGGCTCAGGTTCAGGTTCAATTGGCTCAGGATCTGGTTCAGGTGCTTCTCCAAAGCCTTCCAATGGCGCATCGCCTCCAACTGGCAACCCAGGACCAAAGCCACCCACTGGCAACCCATCTCCCCCTTCCCCACCAACTAGCAACCCGGGACCAAAGCCACCTACTGGTACCCCATCTTCATCGCCAGCTCCAGGTACCCCAGGGCCGAAGCCACCTACCGGTACCCCATCTCCATCGCCTGCTCCAGGTAACCCAGGGCCAAAGCCACCTACTGGTACCCCATCTCCATCGCCTGCTCCAGGTAACCCAGGGCCAAAGCCACCTACCGGCAACCCAGCACCTGCTCCAGGTAACTCAACACCTCCTAGCGGACACCCAGGGTCCGGTGGCTACCCAACCAACCCCAACAACGGGGATGAAGACAGCAACGGGGATGAAGACTCTCAGGATGGAGGCGAAGAATGCGGATGCGAATCATCCTAAACTACCTCAGTCACGAGCCAAGGACTTATGAGCCATGTCAAAGACAGCGCAGCCTTTACATTGGCTTTCTACTTCGCTTGGCCTTCTACTCGTTTCATTTTTCCTTGGTCCGATTTTTCACGCAGAAGCTTTTCAGAAATTCTATTCAACCCATGTATACTTACTTTTTAATATTAGAGGTTACAATTACTATTATTCATAACCTATCTTGAGGCTTTTTCCATCTACTTGCTGACTTCGCTCTCATGTCAAAACTGTGCCGTTCGAAAGCCTTTAGAACTTGTAGCGTGTGTGTTTGTCTTCCAGATCGCGAGCTTGGCTTTGCTCTACTTGACACATTCTTGCTGTGTGATTATCATTCCTCTTGAAACTTTCCTATACGTAGGCCGTCGCCACAAAGGTCTGCTGAGAGTGATATCTCACGAAATGCAACCTTGAGGTTTGATTCTATCGCTCTACTCAGCTGGAGAGGAGAGCTAGTCCCCTTCGGGATTAGCTTTCTCTAAACCTATATAAATATCTACTCCTCCTCCGCGGATGATCAAATTCGTCTCGGGCAAAGCAATAGCCGTAATAAAGTCCTCGTGAATGCTTCTGTGACTTTGAGATATTATACTTCGAAGTATCCTATAACTCGGGTGTAAAGTCGCGAGAATATTGCGCGATAATACCAAAGTGGAAGTTGAAAGTCACCTTAATATTTGATGACTTCGCTTTAGCATTGAAGAGTTTGCTTTGCCCAAAATTGATTTGCTCATTCTCACTCTGTCAAAGTAATAATTAGACTAGATGAAACGATTACCACTATATATTACGTGTTTAGTCTCACTCAGCTGTGAAACAACAGATTCACAGCTGAGTACGCTGTCTTTATGAAGACCTGTCAACTTTCTACGAACCAAAAAATGGACACCCGAGTAAAGTACATAGGCACCATCGGGAAACTCTTCAAAGAGAGTCAAATTACATCCCGTTATTCTCACCCAGCTTGCTTCTTATGTATCCCGTCACTATTTGTCTGCCTTGCCGATCAAAGTGGAAGTACAGGTATCATGAACACTCATCCTGGGCCTAACTTACTCGACCTGGCAATTCACCACATACGCCTAGGCCACATCGAAAGCATAATCTGACTATATAGAGGATATCGAGAACCCTACCGGAGCGGTGTAGGAGCCAACCAAATATACTGGGAATGTCACTGGATGTTCATGACAGTATAGACGAGAATTTTACCTTTAGATAAGGCAGGACTGTGCGCATGAATCTCAAAAGACGGCTTTGGAATTCAGGGAGAAGTATGCACAAGCAGGGGGAGTGCTGGAGTCTACTGTAACAGATCGCGGAGAGACAAGCTTTCGGGGGAAGCGACCGAGTTGGCGAAAAGGTGGGGAGAGGGTATCATTCCTCATTTCTGCCACTTATATTACCAGAGGGGAGGTAGGTGGTAGTGTGGGTAATCTGGGGGGAGGCGCAACCGACGATTAGTGACAAATATTGCGATAAATTACCTTCAGGCTTATCACCTATAAAGCGTAAACCTTCTCTACTTAAGGTAAGGTAAGGTACAGTAGGAGGCATCTTGTCCTTACGGAGATCTGACTAAGGTAGCTAGGTAGCTTTTGGTCCATGCTTCAAGGCAGGCCGGTGTCCATGACCACTTTCCTACGAGCTAGCGTGGGAGGCAATGCCGGGATTTTTCGTATATAAATCGAGCCGTGCCAGCCTTGCTGCGCTAGGAATTGGAGTCGAGGCGGGAGAGTATTACTGTAACCTGGAAGTACGAAGTACGGAGAATAAAACACCAATTTGATACGAGAAGCTTAAATGTTATACTTTAAAATTCATCTTTGATCTTATTCCCTTCCTTGGATACGAAGTATTTCATAATAGAGGAACGAGGAAGAAGCGCGCGCCAGCGCTTTACAGCCAATCAGACTATAGAAGCGACTTGAAAGTGAGCCGCGTGATCCGAGGAAGCTGCAGGATGAGACCTTTCATCTCTTCTCATATGCTTTGATCTACTTCAAGATTTTAGGGGACTTCTTACTTCGTATATGATCGACATACCCTATCTACTTATTTAATCCGCACGGCCTACTACTGTATCTATAAACCTTCCGAGACCAGATAGGAAGGAGATTATAGATCAGGGAAACTAGCTCAATAAAAGAGCTCACTACTTGGTTTCCCCAGAAGTTTACTTGTGGTTGGGATGAACAAACCCTTGCCCTGTATAGTGGTTCTACAGTAGTAGGTTCTTACCCAGATCTAGACTAAGTCTGATCAAATGATTGGGTGTTTGCCCTTGCTGAGGCTCCCTATGATAGAGACAGGGCAGGGGTTTATTTTTCCTAACCACAAGTTAGCCTGACAGGGCAGCCTCGCAAAGGAATTGTCAGTGGATTTTCCCTTGCAAACCTACCTTATAGTGGATAGGTTCAGACATATGGGGAAGGCGAGTACTCTACGGAGAGTCAAATAAAACTCCGCCAAAAGGCTATAACCGAGCCGTAGGCAATTCCCTTCGGTGGTAGCATGTTTAAATTGAATCACATGCTATCCCGTTGAGGTGCCCCGAACCAACTTGTTGCACGCCAAATTAATGAGTGACCAAAACTTTAGGCATGCTCGGGTATCCGCGCAAGTCTTGACCGTTTAACAAGTGGTCCGGGGCACCACCGTAGTTGAGGTCACGTTTCCTCATTTTAAACATTACCCCAACCAGTGGTCGGTGGCTCCGGCACGATAAGATTTACTTCGTCCGTGCTCAAATGAATGTTTTTTCTGGGGTAATTATTCTGGGGTACAGGCAGAGGAGAAGATAGGTAAGGGTATCCTTCATAGAAGACTCTGCCTTACTTCGAAGTATACAGGCATTCTGGCAATTAACTATACGATCCTTACTTAGTGCGCACTATATACGAAGTACGGAGTACGAGACCGCGTAGAAAAGCTTTAATAATTACCTGAAGTAAAACCTTTCTGAAGAGACTCCGAGTCTAGATAACTAATCAGAGCCTCCTTTCTTATAGCGAAGGTAAAATATATAGCTTATACAGTGATATCTAAGGAAAGCTAGCTATACTCAGACAGTAGATCATGCGGATGAAGTGAGTTCATACGGCGGTGTTATTCTTTATCAAGGGGTGCACCTACTCTAGGAGGTTCCCTATGACCCGCATTCTAGCCAATGAGTACTTTGAATTTCTTGCCTCCCCCCGATATACATGAATAAGTACTTAGTGTGCATAGATTGAAAAAGATGATATCCCCGGCATACTTCGTACATGGCCTAATAAATGTTAATTCGCGTCAAATATAGACAACTCGAAGTATACCCTCAGCAACACTACTTCTGTTTGCCTATGAGTAAGATACTGCTTCTACATTAATTTAATATTATCTCCTTATTATATTCACAGGAAAGCCACGTCCGAAATATCAGGCAGTCGTTAGCTAGAATGCCTGAATATCTGCAAGAGGAAGAATCTTCTGGAAAGTGAACCCCAGCCTAGAATGCCCTTGCGAATTAACATTTGATATAGCCTGTAC